>JAURVB010004002.1:0-73566 GCA_033002965.1 Piper betle
TAGATTTTATGAATTTTGTTGCTATTTTAATTATTTTTGGTTGTGCGGTGATTGTCATGACATTCACGTGGTATCCTGTTAGGGTTTTGACATCTCTCATTCATATGTTGTTTGCGCATTAGCGGCGGTGCTCCATCTTGAGACTTCGAGAGGGTTATGTCGTAGCCGTTTAGGTTTTGGGTCAGCCAACTAATCGGTTTACGAGTAGTTCGATCCTTTGTAACAGTTCTGGTCCGGGTTGAGAGTAAACCGGATTGGGGTGTTACATGTTGGGTTTATCCCACATCCATGAAAAGGGCCTAACAAGTGAGTATTCGAGCCAAGTTCAAGCCGGGTTTGGGGAGTTGTTGGAGTTTATTTCACATCCATGAAAGGGCTTAACAAGGGTATCAGAGCCAAGTTTGAGTCGGGTTTGCCTACACCAATTGTTGTTGTTGGGTTTATCCCACATCCATGAAAGGGCCTAACAAGTGATATCATAGCCAAGTTTGAGTCGGGTTTGACTACACCGATTATTGTTATTTCTTGTATGGATTCCACCGATGATTTGAGGAGAAGGAGTTTGTCAGGTGGGTGTCCTCTGATTTAAAGGGATTGTGTCAAACGATGATGGTTTTGGGCCACGCCCCATGTGTGAAGGGGAGTTGCTGGGGTTTATCCCACATCGGCGAAAGGGCCTAACAGGCTGCTAGAATAGTGGCATGAGGCTTCCCGCTTGTTCCCGCAAACACAGCGCAACACCTATCACAATTACCGGCACTCAACTGCCAAGCACCCGGTATTGCTGATTGACTACTGGTAAATAGTTCACGACCAATCAACACACAGTAAATATAAACCCCGCCAAGTAGTAGTATGCAACGACTATGAACGATCACCCTTTATCGACCCCCAAACACCGAACTCCCTGGTCAGTATTGCAACCCAATCCCGCAATCACAAGACAGGCTGCTCGTACCACAAAATCAGACGCTGACACCACAATTACGGGACCCCTGTCCCAAC
The DNA here is from genome assembly GCA_033002965.1 of Piper betle. Lineage (NCBI taxonomy): Eukaryota > Viridiplantae > Streptophyta > Magnoliopsida > Piperales > Piperaceae > Piper > Piper betle. Next base: position 1,006 of record JAURVB010004002.1, read on the forward strand.
CTTGAATCAATTAATAGAAAATAAGGAAACAAGCAATCATCTACCCTGATCACTTGACACCATGGACATGCAAACCCCACGGTGCTTGACTCTTCCCCTAAAGAGCAATGAGAATAAAAGAGCACCCACTCACAATATGTCCTCACATTCACAACCCCAAGTTGTCGCCCACGACCAAAGCCAATAATTGCAAACGGGTTGTGGAAGAACTAAAGCCGTACCTCAATCCAAAGGCAAACTTCAACCAACCAATGTAGTCGCTCGTCATGAAGATCCAATTCCCTGAATTGATCTGCAGTACTCCACATTGTTCCCTTGTGATGAGGTTTCTCTCCACTCTACAAGAAAGACACGAACTTTGCACTAGAACAATTCCAACATTCTTCTTCTTTTTACTTGTAGTTGGCCTTCTCCTTTTGTAGAGAAGCCTCACGTGTAAACCCTAGAATTCGGATAATCCAATATCTTTCTCCAAATCTTTTCTCCAAAAGATTGCCTCAAGATATGCTTGTCGTTGTGTTTACAGCCACAATACTGGTTGGATCCATCCATGTTTATTCCTTGGAGATAGTTGCAAACCCATTGCTCGTGCATGAGGATAAGATACTGTAATCTCTCAAGATACCGTATCTTATCAGCAGTAAACCTCAACTCAGACTTTCGGCTACACCATAAGTCATCGCGTCTCGCCCCATGGCTCGACCCTGGCTCTTGTTCAGACATCAGAACAACCTCAAAACACGTCCCCAGTCGCCACTGCAAAAGTCAGAGTGTGCAACTGCTAGACATCATGTACCACTCAAATTCCCGACACACTTCTACCGCTAGATATCGCCATCACTCCAAATACCGGCAAGCCGCTATTTGGCTCAGTGTGCCCCTGCGCTTGGCACCGCAGCTGCTCATCGCTCGCGCCCGCTACCGAACACGCCTCACGCTCGTGCTGACACCCGGTACCTGTATTTGGCTTGGTACTGCTGTGCTGCTCGGCACGCTGTTCGCACACTACTTTGTACTCTGCTCGATCCACTGCTCAGTAGAACGATCAGCACTGCTCAGTACACTTGGTCACCCTCAACCTCACTTCGTCGACGCATATGCCGACATGCCCCTCATGCCTAGTCGCGATGCTAGGTCACCAGCACCCGACTAGCCCCATCTTGAGGTTTCTTCGTCACTCTAGCACAACCACTTAGTTTGTCTGCCCTGCAACTATAACACGTGTTAACCTCGATCTACTGTTTCACCACTCAAATAGCCCTGCTACTCGTCTTAGACCCGGTTGTGCTGGGAACAACTGCCCAATCCCAAGACCTGGTGCGTCCATGGACTAAGGCTATAACAGATACAACCTAGATGTCTGGACATGGTCGTTGATGGCTCTGATCGGTCGGTGGTGAGGCTCAAAGTTGCTGCCCCGATCACGTTCTAGTCCTACATGCCAGGACTCTCTCGAATGTCTAGCATCAGGTGGAAGCTCTCAACCTATGTGGTTAGCTTGGTGTGCTCCGTGACGATGGCTGTAACACCCAAAATCCAGTCCACGCTTGAGAACTGAATTGGAATATCACTTGTCCCAATTAGGTCGGCTAACCTGATCCCAACCCATGTGGATATACTCTCAGTGTCTCGAAATAGAAGATGTCAATTGCTATGTATGGATGAATCCACAAAAATAAACCTAACATGCTATTACATGGATTATATGACAACCAATTTTGCATACCAAAATACCTACGATAAAATCGATAAAATTTGTAAAATATAACCGACAGAGTCTTCCCTAAAAGTACAATTAAGGGCCACCTTATCAAATCAACATATATACATATATAAAAAATTAATAAAGCATTCACATAATAAATTCATTTAATTGTATAATTCATTTCTTTATTCAATCTTGACTTAACTGCTGATTTACCTTAATCTTACTTAGCTGGGTCATGACCCATCTATGCATTCTATTCACATTTCTCATTAATTCTGAGCCTTGACTTACTCTTTGTACTTATTCAATGCCAAAACATATTTATTAACATGTCATTGTTAGCAATCTTCCTACTGTAACATACATCATATCACACCACATCATCATGTATTGCATTTCATTACATCATTCTCAAATATTAAACACACTATCATCTGAAAAATGTGTAGGCATGAGACGTCACTGCTCCTCCGTCCAGGCTGGCTCATCCTACTCATGATCATCACCTACATATATTATAAAAACAAGTTAGCAACAAGTGTTGCTGGTCCAAAAATATAACTAACATCAAACTGGCTATGAGAGAAAACTCTTATATGAAGTAAAACATTTATATACTTCTCGTGAACTCTTTGAAAGGCACCTACTGAAGAGCCACTGGGATGCAGACCCGGTAGCATCCTGAACTGATTGTTATGCTACTGCTAATTTTCTCATTCCATTTTCTGGTACCTCGGGACTATTAGTATATCCTAAGCCTTCTCCTTACCTCCATAATTCTCCTGACCTTGAGCATGAAGACCGAGTACTCTCAGACAGTGGCCTTTAGTACCCTTTGAACCACAAGTCCGGACATGCGCTTTACTAAACAGTACCAGTAAACCACCATGTTTCTCCGGGTATGAGGAACTCAAAACAAGAGTTGTTAGGATCCTTCGGGATTGGAACAACCCGCTCACTAATCCAGAGCCTACTTTGACTGGCACGTGCACCCGCTCATGGTACGTACGAGTCGGTTTTCTCATCTCTCGTCTCACTAAAAACTCGATAAAACTATATATAGGTATGGGAAGGGATTTATATAATAGTCCCGAAGGAAACTTGTAGTGGATCTTGTTTTCGAAAACATACTCGAGGAATCTCATCCTCGAGGGTTATTAATCTGGAAGATCGATCGATTAAATGACCCGGGTTAAGTGGCATCCGATAAAATACCACTTAACACGTCCTACAAGAAATAAAATAATACACAATAGAATAGAGCGTAAAATAGGAAATGAGTCATAAACGGACCTGGTAGAAGCTCCAATCGTGTCCACGCACCTAGGCAGTGAGCTCCTACTCCGTACCTACACATCAAGACTAAATACTAACGCCTAGTATAATGCATGAATGCTACACTCCTCATCAATCGATACAAGACAACATCTATTTACATGCATTTAAATTCAAAATCTAATTCATTATTATCATCTGTTAACATTCATTTAAATTTAAATCAACATATATTTACAATCACACCAAAATCATAAAGTGAATCAAATTAAATTGGCTATATTTCTATACCTAATCATCAGTCATGCGGTGACGGCGACATGGTTGTGGCCGGCTCGAGTAAGGAACGTGGGTAAGAGGGAAGGGAGAAAAAGAAGAATGAAGTTGGGTGAGGAGGATGGTGGTGGCTGGATGGTGCCAGTGTCGGAGGTGTGGAATAAATAGATGTAAGGGGGAAGAAAACGAGTGGTCGGTGGGAAAAACAAATGGTCAGTGAAAAAATAAATGGTCAATGAGAAAAATAAATGGTCAATCAGAAAAATGAATGGTCATCTCGTAATTAAAACTTGACTAGACTCTGACTCTAAAAAAATAATACTAACTCGCAATAATTCCTAAAAAATCTACAAAGACAAGGAAAAATCCTATAAAACATTTACACACAATATTACAATGACATGCTCTATAACTAATAACCCACCCAAACTGCCCGTAATGCGTCCTAATGCGTTATTCGGCCTAAAAATAATTCTACGATCTAATTAAAATTAAAAAAAATTGGCATACTTTTATATATTCTGATAACTCATTCTATTGATGTCTTACTAACGTTATCATCATATACTTGGGCACACATGACTCTCATGGTTCATCACAAAAGACCAGCATCGGCTCGGTACGCGTGTTCTAAAATTGACCCGACTAAAAATAACGATCAAATCGACCGGTTCAGAATATAAAACCCTGACTCGAGTCATGGGTTTTACAACCTTCCCTCATAAAAATTTTGTCCTCAAAATTTTAAATCAAAGAGGCTTTACTCTCATAGCTATCCACTAAATCTTAAATCTGAAGCATACTTGTCATGTCTGCCATATTCTCCAATGCTTTAGCAATTGGGGGTGTGTGCATCCTTACTTCCCATGGTGGTGCTAAAGTAGACTGTCCTGCTGGTGGTGTTATCCATATTCCTCTCTGATCCAAGGCTGTCTATTCATGTCCTGTTATGGTAACCATCTTTGCTCTCTAATTCGGACCCCTTTGTTGCCGTCTTGGTGATTGCTGACCACTGTCTCTCTGTCCTTGCCCCTGGTTCTGTTGGTCCCTTTGCTATTGTAATGGGGTAGCTGGAAGCATTAGTCATTGTGGCAGTGCCAGAAGGACTGGCTGTTGGTGCTGAGCAGTTAAGCATTCTACTGCCCGATGTGTAAAGCTTGCATCTGTACCCGCTCTGCATATTCCTCTGTGACGGCGCTACAGTTCTAACATGTTGGGTGTCTATTCTCCTGAACTTGTCCATCCATAGCTCTCATTGTAGCTGGAGCATCTTGATCCGGTTGATATTGTTGAGAGTGTTATTGTCTCAGATCATAGTCTATGCGGGATTGAGTAGCCAAGATTCGCTTAGCTTTGCTTGTGGCTCACACCACATCCCCAAAAGTGGCACATCTCTTCTTAATTAGTGCTAGATGAATCTCATAATGTAGACCTTCATAAAAGCACTCAACTCTTTGTTGTTCCGTTGGCACTAAATCCGGTGCAAATCTTTCCAATGCTTTGAATCGGGCTTTATACTGTGCCAAACTCATGGGTCCCTGTCTAAGTGTCTCAAAGTCACTTTCTTTCCTCCTAACTCTGTTGCATCTACATTTGTACCTCTGCCAACCGTGCAATGGCCGACTACATTTCGGTATGACAGCTTCTAACGCTTCGTGTCTTCCACTAGGATGAATCTTGCTACGGTGGCTTACTGAGCCTGACTCACTGGGATTTCTTGGCAGTTGTGCAGCTCTAGATCGGATAGATACTGTCTCGCTATGAACATGAGTAGGGCTAGCTTGTTTGGGCGGTGGAGCCCTGTTCCGAGTACTTCGAGTTCTTACCATGATTACTCCAACTCACTGATCCAATCTTAAGAATATTGTCACACTACCCATTGGTGAGAAATTTGTAAATCAAAGACAACAAGGATAGAAATATATACCTACCAGCTGAACTTGGAGCAATCTTTGCACACACATCACATATGAGAATATCCTCCAACTGAATCGACCAAGAGTTTGCTTTGATACCAAAATCATAACACCCCAAATCCGGTTCACACTCGGGAACCGAACCGGAATGTCCCTGGTCCGAATTGGTTCGGCTAACCAAACCCAACCCATGTGGATCTACTCTTGGTGCCTTGAGATGGAAGATGTCCATTGCTAGGCATGGATGAATGCAGAAAAATAAACTTAGCATGCTACTACATAGATGAGATGACTACCAATTTTGCATTCCAAAATACCTACGATAAAATCGATAAAATTTGTAAAATATAATCGACAGAGTCTTCCCTAAAAGTGCAATTAAGGGCCACCTTGTCGAATCAACACGTATACATATGTAAATAATTAATAAAACATTCACATAATAAATATATTTAATTGTATAATTCATTTCTATATTGAATCTTGACTCAACTGCTAACTTACCTTCGTCTTACTTAACTTGGTCTTGACCCATCTATGCATTCTATTCACATTTCTCATTAATTCTGAGTCTTGACTTACTTGATGTACTTATTCAATGTCTAAACATATTTATTAACATGTCATTGTTAGCAATCTTTCTATTGTAACATACATCATATCACACCAGATCATCATGTATTGCATTTCATTACATCATTCTTAAATATTAAACATGCTATCATCTGACATATGTGTAAGCATGAGACGTCACTGCTCCTTTGTCCAGGTTGGCTCATCCTACTCATGATCATCACCTACATATATTATAAAAACATGTCAATAACGAGTGTTGCTGGTCCAAAAATATAACTAATATCAAACTGGCTATGAGAGTAAACTCTCATATGAAGGAAAATATTTATATACTTCTCGTGAACTCTCTAATGGGCACCTACTGAGGAGCCACTGGGCTACAAACCCAGTAGTATCCTGAACTGAATGTTTTGCTACTACCTAATTTTCTCATTTCATTTTCTAGTCCCTCAGGACTACTAGTATATCCTAAGCCCTCTCCTTACCTCCATAATTCTCTTGGCCTTGAGCACGAAGATCGAGTACTCTCAAACAGTCGCCTTTAGTATCCTTTGAACCACAAGTCTGGACATGCGCTGTACTAAACAGTACCAGTAAACCAACACGTTTCTTCGGGTGTGAGGAACTCAAAATAAGAGTTGTTAGGATCCCTTGGGATTGGAACAACCTGCTCACTAATCCAGAGCCCACTTTGACTGACACGTGCACCCGCTCATGGTATGTGCGAATCATTTTTCCCATCTCTCGTCTCATTGAAAACTCAATAAAACTATATATATAGGTATGGGAAGGAATTTATATAATAGGCGTGAATGCAATTTGTGGTGGATCTTGTTTTCGAAAACATACTTGAGGGATCTCATCCTTGAGGGTTATTAATCTGGAAGATCAATCAATTAAATAACCCGAGTTTAGTGGGATCCGATAAAATACTACTTAACTCGTCCTGCAAGTAATAAAATAATACACAATAGAATAGAGTGTAAAATAGGAAATGAGTCCTAAACGGACCTGGTAGAAGCTTCAATCGTATCCACGCGCCTAGGCGGCGAGCTCCTACTCCATACCTACACATCAAGACTAAATACTAACTCTTAGTATAATGCATGAATGCTACACTCCTCATCAATCTATATAAGACAATATCTATTTACATGCATTTAAATTCTAATTCTAATTCAATATTATCATCTATTAACTTCCATTTAAATTTAAATCTACACATATTTACAATCACACCAAAATCCTAAAACAATCAAATAAAATTGAATAAATTTTTGTACCTAATCGTTAGTCATGCAGTGATGGTAACAAGGTTGTGGCCACTTCAAGTAAGGATTGTGGGGAAGAGGCAAGGGGAAAAAAGGAGAAGAAAGTTCGGTGAGGAGGATGGTGGCAGCTGGATGGTGACAGTGTTGGAGGTGTGGAATAAATAGATGTCAGGGGGAAGAAAACGAGTGGTCGATGAGAAAAATGAATGGTTAATGATAAAAATGAATGGTCAGTGAGAAAAATAAATGGTCAGTGAGAAAAATGAATGGTCAATGAGAAAAACGAATGGTCTTGTTGAAGGCCCCGGTTAGGTCGGCTAACCCGAACCTAACTCGTGCGGATCCAATCTCGGCATCTTAAGATGAAGATCCAACTTGCTATATGTATGTATGAATGCATAAAACCCTAACAGGATACTACATGGATGACATGCAACCAATTTTCACACCAACACAATTACAATCAAAATTAGTAAAAATTCTAAAACGAAAGGGACAGAATTTCCCCTAAAAATGCAATTAGGGGCCACCCTGTCAAAATCATATATTCAAACATATATACGCATAGCAACAATAGCATTCACACAGACTTCTAATCTACCATATTCATCATTCTCTGAACTTTGGGTCCTAGCCCATCACACTTTTGTTGCGCTACTCTGATCATTTCATTTCATGTCATTGTCATGCCTCAAATATTTAATCATAGCATGTTTATAAAATAACATCATAAACAAAACATTAAACATTCAATCACCCAATGTGTGTGTGCAGAAGACCTTATTGCTCCTCCGTCCTGGCCGGCACATCCATCTCGTGCTTATCACCTACATATATATAGGAAAAACGTCAGTAACAAGCGTTACTGGTCCGAAAAGAAAATAACTATAACAAACTGGCTATGAGAGCAAACTCTCATATGAAAGAAAACAACATATACTCCACGTGAACACTCTGAAGGGCACTACTGAGGAGCCACTGGGCTGCAGACCCGGTAGCATCCCGAACTTACTGATCTGCTGCTGGTACTGTGCTGCTCTCGGCACTTCTTTTTCAGTACTTCTCGTGAAACTTTATCCTAAGCCCTCTCCTTACCTCCATATTTCTCCTGGCCTTGAGCACGAAGGCCGAGTACTCTCAGGCAGTCGCCTTTAGTACCCTTTGAACCACAAGTCCGGACATGCGCTGTACTAAACAGTACCCGTAAACCTCCACGTTCTCCGGGTGTGAGGAACTCAAACGCGGAGTTGTCAGGATCCCTCGGGAATGGAACAGTCCGCTGGCACTAATCCAGAGCCCGCTTTGACTGTCACGGCATCCTCTGCATGGTACGTGCAGTCGATTTCTCCATCTCTCGTCTCACAGAAAACGCGAAAACTATATATATATATAGGGCTTGGGTAGGGAGTTATATAATAGGCCCGAAGGCAACTTTTGGTGGATCTTGTTTTCGAAATCAACCTCGAGGGATCTCATCCTCGAGGGGTTATTAATCCGGAAAATGTTCGGTTAAATGGCCCGAGTTAAGTGGGATCCGATAAAACGCCACTTAACCCGTCCTGCAGACAATAAATCAAACATACAATAGAAAAGATCATAAAAATCAGAGAGAAGTCCTAACGGACCTGGTAGAAGCTCCAAGCGTGTCATCGCGCCTAGGCGGCGAGCTCCTACTCCGTACCTACACATCAAAACTAAATACTAACGCCCGCTAACTAAATGATGCATCAAACTCAATAAACATCAATCACAATCAATAATCATAAATATGAAAATAATTCTACTCATCCTATTCCTACCAATTTTATTGTATTTTTCCTAAGTTACATTACTCGATTAGCATGCTCAACTCGATCTACCTCATTAAATCACTCACTATTCATTCTCAATTAATTGCATCATGCAATCATCACTACACTCATACTCATACATTTATCATGACAATTATTCAATTCTAGCATGTTATACTAACAATCATAATCAATTTTAAATAACTCAATCGGAGGTAATTATACCTCACGTAGTCGGCAATCGGCGACGGCTAGGGTTCCGTCGCGTGTCTCGGAGCTCAAATTCGGCGCTCATCGGCGTCCGAAGCTCGATCGGGCTCGACTGGGTGAGCCCCGCGGAAGATCCGGTGAATTCCAGTGAATTCCAGAAATTCCGGTTTTCCGGCAGCTGCTGGCGGTTTTCCGGCGGCTTCCGGTGGTTTTCCGGCGACAATCGCCGGCGGCGTTTATTGGCCGGAAAGTGGTCGTGTTGGGTACCCTCGGAACCGGCTCGGCGAGCCCGACTCATCTATGACATCAGCGTGGCCAATGGAGGTGGCGGCTAGCCGGAAAATGGCAAAACAGAGCCGGCGGCGATGGGTCGCTAGATCCGGCCGGCCACGGCGGCGATGGCCTCCGTTCCAGTCGGGGAAGGTCGCTGGAAGGCTGAGGGTGCTGAGGCAACCGACCGATCGCGGCGGCACTGATTGCTGGCGGCGGTGGCGCGCAAATAGGGGTGGCGCGGCGCGAGGGTTTTGGGAAGAAAAAGAAGGGTGCGGGGGTGTGTGGTGGCAAAGTCGTAAATATTACTTGACTCGTCTCGGACTCGAGTCAAAAATAATATTTAAGTCGTGAAAAAATTCTAGAAAAATATGGGAAAAATACCATAAAGTCAGACAAACACTAAAACATCATAATGATATGCTCTAAGACTATCAACCCACCAAACTGCCCATAATGCGTCCTAACGCGATAAACGGCCTAACACTAATTCTACGATCCACTATATATATAATAATAAAAAAATAAACTGCATGCCTTCATATACTCTGATAACTCATTCTTTTCTACTGTGTTCATGACGTCATCATCGTATACTTGGGTACGCATGACCCTCATAGCTCATACACGCGACTGGCGTCGGCTCAGTGCACGTGTTCTGAAACTGACTCGACTCAAAAATAATGGTCGAACCGACCGGTTCTGAATATAAAACCCTGACTCGAATCATGGGTTTTACACGGGGATAGTTTTATAAATAAAACTTGACTCGCTCCCGACTCGAGTCAATAATAATAAATAAATCCTTAAAAAATAAACTAAAATATAACAAAATACTATAAAATTAAATAATGTGGATTTAAGTTGAATGGCATGTTCTAAGCCTATTAACACACCCGAAAATAATAAATAACACGTCTTAACACGATAAACGGCCTAAATCTAATTCTATAGTCTATTATAAATAAAATAAATTGGGAGTACTTTCACATACTTTGATAATACATTCTACCACTGCATTACTAATGTTATCATCATATACTTGGGTACACAAGACCCTTGTAGCTCATAACACATGGCTAGCCCCAGCTCAACACGCGTGTTCTGAAATTAACTTGACACTAATTGACGGCTGAACCAACCGATTCATGAGTTTAAAACCTTGACTCGAGTTAAGAGTTTTATACTTAATTTGGAAAGTGGGAAAAATGTTAGGGTTGACGTGGCCGAACCAGATCTTGCCACATGGTGCAATTTGGTCGTCCAACAACTTGTGGGCCTAGTGTGGTCTACCTAGGGTATATACAATATACATATCTTTAAAAAGCTTAGATCGACACTGACAAAAGTTGAAACTAATTCAAAGCCTAACTAAAACTCTAAAGATGAAAATCAAGGTGAGAAAGCTAAATGAACCTCAAAACCTTATTCTCAATTGGATGAAGATTTGAAAATCAAATTAATCTAGCCTCACAGGGGTAACCCGGTAATCCGAAATCCCTAAGACATATGCAAAAAAGATACCCTAAAAAGTCCAAATAGATACTATGTAACACCCCGTTTCGGCTCACCCGTGAACCGACCCGGAAATGTCATCGGCGAAGCCGACTTCGGATCTGCCTTCGGCGTCTTAAGATGAGGATGCAACCATGAGATGCATGATAGGAACAATTGGGTTCTAACGGAGTCCTACATGCATGTGATGATATGCAAGCAAAACAAAACCATTCAACAAGCAAGAAATTTAAATAAAAATTTATTAATATTTACGGAAAAAAGGACAGAATCTCCCCTAAAAGTGCAATAGGGGCCAACCTGTCCACAACAAGGGTATATAAATATTTTATCAAAATATGATAAAACATAACAATCTACTATGGAATTCAGTCATTATCTCTTTCGTTTCACCTGAGCCGAGTCTGAACTCCAAGGCTCTCTATTCATTCACAATTATCCGCTCGTCTCATAAGAAGCAATTTATCAAGACAAAAACATTCTAAATATCATTCACACAGCATTAACACACCATCATTATACATTACACGTGGCAGGTACATGTGTGTGCGGTTCCATGCTGCTCCTCCGCAGTCCCGACAGCTTTCATCGCTCGCATTCCTCACCTACATATATATAGAAAAACCGTCAGTAACGAGTGTTACCGGCCCGAAAAATAACTAATATCAATCTGGCACAGGAGAGCAAACTCTCCTGTTGAATGAAAACCATATACTTCCTCAAGAACTCTCATCAGGGCACATATGGGAGTTGTCGCCCTCGGGTCGACAACGTCCCCCTTTCTTTCTCATTCTCATACCTTGGTCATTTCTCTATCGCTTCTCGCATCAAATCTCATTCCTTTTCGCCCTCTACACCTTCCATATTACTCCTGTCCTTGAGCACGAAGGCCGAGCACTCTCAGGCAGTCGCCTTTAGTACCCTTTGAAACCACAAGTCTAGACATGCGCTGCATTGCAGTACTCGTGAACCTCCACACTTCTCCGGGTTTGAGGAACTCAAAGGTGGAGTTGTCAGGATCCCTTGGGAATGAAACGGCCTGCACACCATTCCAGAGCCCACTATCGACTCACACGTGCCCGCTTGCGTAGCACGGTAGTCGGATTTTCCTCATTCAATCTCTCACTGAAAACGCGAAAACTATACATATGTATATAGGTCTAGGTTGGGATTTATACAATAGGCCCGAAGGCATCGTGAGCTGGATCTGAAGTTCGAAAACAAACTCGAGGGATCTCATCCTCGAGGGTTATTAATCTGGAAAACTGTTGGCTAAATGGCCCGAGTTAAGTGGGATCTGATAAAATGCCACTTAACTCGTCCTGTACATGATAAATCAAATACACAATAGAGTAGCGTAAAAAGACAGAGACAAGTCCTAAACGGACCTGGTAGAAGCTCCAAGCGTGTCCTCGTGCCTAGGTGGCGAGCTCCTACTCCGTACCTACACATCGAAACTAAATACTAACGCCCGCTCATGATGCAGTCATACATCCTATATCACACATACATCCATCACGCATCAATCAACACACATCAACCTATATCAATTCTAGCAAATCTACTTAGGCTAGTTTGCATTAAACCATGATCATTACCTAGTTACCCTAATTAGGTTCTTAGCCTCCATTTTTAACACCACTCAATCAAACAAATTTCACATTTTATCATTAATCAATTCTACATTTATACATATAATCATAACACGCAATTCACCAATCCTAGCATGCAATTCTAATAATCAATACTTTTCAATAATTAAGTTAAAATAAATTATACCTCGCAGGGTTTGTGGCTCGAATTCGGCACCCTATGGTGTCTGAAGTTCGATAGGGTTCAATCGGAGGGATTCGGCGGAAGATCAGGTGATTTCCGACGAATTTGGGTGAATCTAGTTTTCCGGCGACTTCTCGCGGTTTTCCGGCGACTGTTCCAGCGGGGCAATCGGGGGTAAGGGTTAGCACCGGCTCAGCGAGCTCATCCCAATGGTGGTGACGGCAAAGGCGGCCGCGGCGGCAATGACCGCCGGCGGCGGTGTCGAGTTCGGTCAGGGCGGTCGGTCGTTCTGATCAAGCCCACGGCCGGCTTCAACAGCGGTGCTAGGTAAGGGGGAAACGTCGGGCAGGTCAAGGGGGTGGTCGTCGAGGTCATGGTGGCGGCGGCGCGGCCCAGACGGCGGCGAATCGACAAGGAGAGCGTCGCGGCTCGTGGGGCGATTCTGGCGTCGTGGCGGCGAGACGGTGGCCGAGGTTGGTCGGGGTTGTACGACGACGGCACAGCAAGGCGGGGCGGCGTTGATCGGCGGCAGTGTGGCGCCGGCGGCCACCACAGTGGGCGGCGAGGGTTTTTGGGAGGGGAAAGTGTCGGGGAAAGGAGAAAAACACTCCTAGTGGCAAACTCGTAAATAAGTATTGACTCTATTCCTACTCGAGTCAAAATAATAACTTGTTCGTAATAAATCCTAAAAAAAATCTAGAAAAAATATGGAAAAATCCCATAAAATCAAACAAACACAACAACATCCAAATGACATGCTCTATAACTAATAACCCACCCGAATATAATCTAACGCGTCCTAACGCGTTATTCGGCCTAAAACTATTTCTACGATCAAACATATAAAAAGAAAAAAATACTGCATACTTTCATATATTCTGATAACTCATATCTCACCATCTTCTCGACGTTATCATCATATATTCAGGTACACCTAACTCTCATCGCTCATAACTCACGGCTAGCCTCGACTCAGCACGCGATTCATGAAACTAACTCGACTCGAACCAACGGTTGAACCGACTGGTTCGGTACGTAAAACCCTGACTCGAGTCACGGCCATACTAAATGTTGCAATGATGCAGAGCTAGTCCTAAAACCCTGAGCTAACACAAACAAAAACTTGTATACCTCAAGTATACACGGATAACTCATGTTTTGTTGTAGTATAATTGAAGCTATCATTTGTATATCGAGCATACCTACTCTTCATAACATGCTCACATACTCATGGTTTGAAAGCTGAACTAACTCGAACCAACTCGATACTAACCTGAACCGAGCAAAGTAACAAACGGGTAAAACCCTAACTTGAAACTGGGGTTTTACAATAGGCCTCTTCCTGTTCCATATATTCCATGGAGGTGTAGGGGGCTATTGATAGAGGCCTCCACCCCAAGGTTGTTCCACAAATCATGGCCACCTATTTGCTCTTATCTTCTTCCTTGTTCATATCTTCTTCCTCCTATTGTGCAACTCTCTAAAGCAACATATGTGGGCAATTGCGTATGAACTCGAATTTGACTTTGATGACATGTTCATGAGCCATTCAGGACGAACAATTTTGTGAGAAATAAATATGTTTTGTGATATGAAAAGGAATTAGGATTCATGTAATTATAAATAGTGAAATTTTAAATGGTTGAATGTCTTTTTCTAATACCAATCCTCTACTTTTATTTGGGTTTGGGACTAACAATACAAAAACATTGACGAAAGTGAATCAACAATATAATAAATATATAGCGAATATAAATTTTTAACTTGACCTAATCCAATCGTGTCCAACTTGATTGTCTTTTTACTCAACATGTAATCAGATGGACATGGTGACTTTTACTTCTTATCTATCTTCTCTTTAAAAGTAAAGAAAGTTTCTAGCACCACCTTAATTGTAAGTTTTCCACAATAAGTTATCTCCACAAATAACAATAAATGTTCTAGCTAACAACAAAACTGGTTTTAGGTTTTCCACCAATACACTATACCAAAAAATAAGAGTAAATCTTTTCTTTAACAATAAAACTGAGATTGAAACAAATAGTTAGTCCATCAAATCACAAAATTAATTTTGATATATGCATACCACGTATATACAAAACTATTATATTTTTCAATATTCTTTTTTTATCTTTTTTTCCTTTCAATTTTTTTTCAATAAATTAACTTATACATTACCCGCGCATTGCCCGGATACAGTGGCTAGTTTTTTTAACGGAAAGAACTTAGACGTGCACCTTGAACCTTGTGAGTTGCGACTTCGGCCATGCAACCGGAGATAATTATGTGGGCAAAGGGTACTAAAATATTGGAAGTGTGCTTCAAAATGCAACTCAATCTCAAATCTAGTATAAGACTAGTGAATGATGACTCCAATAGAAGGCTTAAACAGCCATTGTTAGACAAACAATTATGCTTAAAAATAGATTGAGGTATAACAAGTGAACAACCGGCCAGTTAATATAATTCCCGGTGTATCTACCATTTCATTCTGAATTAAAGTGATAAGAACATATTTAAAAATAGCATGATGACATGCAAACATTTTTTCATACTATTCAATTCCTAATACCGATAAGAGCCATCACCTTCCAATATTATTATAATCGGGTTCATTCTGCTAATGCTCGTGGCTACACCTTTCATCACATATAAGAGCCCATTAGGCGAGTCACGCCGACGTCTCCCCAATTCATGGGCCCTTTTAACGGCTACCCACCAAAGATGCACATAAACAAGCGCAACTACCAAAGATACTGGGTTTTTGATAATGATGTAGCAACTAATCTTCAACCATATAATTAACTTCCCTAATTGTAGGACACGCCTATTAAACCCTAAAAGTTGAGGACCTGATCAGGTAGGTGCAAAGATTTCAATTATACAAATGATAAGACATGAGTTTGGTGGGCATCTCATTAATTAATCAGTGTTTTGTTACCCTTACCACGGGCAGCATTTCGTCTCTGGCTAATCCCATTGGTTGCAACGACATAAGCACTTTAATTTGTGCATTAAAATATGGTTAAAGACTTTCAACATGTATGTTCATTAGGGCACATCTAGTATAACTAGCCTTTGTTACATCTCGCTCAAATGGGGCCGTTTGTATTTGTAACCACCTGTTTGCAGATTCCTATCTTTAAACTTTCCGTCCCACTCTTTGGTATTATACAGACGCTCAGTGAGAGGAAATTGTTTAATTTGTAGGCGATCAATTGATTTGGTAACGAGTCTTTCTCGTTGTTTGCAGCTCAATACAAATGGATTTTTTATGAACCGCTAATAGACGAATGCATCTAGGAAATGTAATTGGTTGGATATGGTCTGGCTGATTGCACAATCCGAATCAGGTCTGAAATCCGAATAAATACCCAGTTCTAAATTTTATTAAACCGATAAAGGCCGGTTTTCCTCGTACCTAATCCTTATATAGTATATATTTTAATTAACCCTAATACACAAGCACTCGAACCCATCAATTCATGAAATAACCAAACTTTTGGTTCAAAAAGCTAGGTCATATATTTTATGATTGAATATGTTCAAGGAGTTCACCTCATTCTTCATTCTCCCGCCATCTACAACCAAGCTGCTCGCTATAATAGCTGATACATTGCACATTGCCGATAACATAGTTCGGCAATAGGGCCCAAGTGTTCCAGCCGGCGGACCACATAGCTGCATGGCACTCTGCAAAAATTGGCTACCACTCAGAGACACCTCCACGTGAAAATTCATGCTACCCTAAACTACATAGAACAAGAAAGCCCCATTCTACGCAAGTATACAACCTTGTGGAAACACACAGAAACCCACAAGCTAGCTAACACCCAGATCACGAACTACTTACATAATATATGTATATATGTATAGTACCATCTACATATGTAAGAAATTAACATGCACAATTTTAATGCCTAAATGACCGATCAATCGTCGAAGCAATGATCTGTGGCTGGTTCTAAGAGTTGTTTAAAAGTGCCCATCTCAAGAAAGAGGAAGAGTTATGCGAGCTTCTGAGAAATGGGTTCCCACTCTGAGTGTACAGAAGCAAAGGAGAATAGTACCCAATGGCAGATCTTGATTCTTTTCCTTAGTCTCTACCATGTCAGGTCTGCAGACTCTACACGTGCAGTCGCGTTGAATCCATGGCTGTCTTTCCTGTGCTTAATTATTCCCCGTACCCCATTCTACTTTGAACATCATTGGCCTCGCAACCTTATTCAAACCCCTTTTGGCAGAAATTTCAAGAGATCCATCATATATCTACATATCATAGTCCATTCACTCCCACATTCGTATATGATATGTATATGTTTCGTATCTTCACTTTTATTCTGCAATCCTCGAGCTGGCTAGCTAGCTGCTCATGGGTTTCCTGTCTCTTTGTGAACGTGCTACCTCGAAGAAGATGATTGAACTTTTGAATTCTCCTGGAAATGAAGCCTCGCATTATACATATACCGATATATTCTCGAGACCCTACAAGCTATACAGCCAAGCGTGTGGCTGGCCCAGGTCACTTTGCCGAGGCATAGGAGTGTTAGATAACGACAATTTACCAAGTCATCTCATGTACGAACTGATCTTATATACAAGAAAGGAAGAAAATCTGGGCATTGGGCGAGCTAAAACGTGGGAAAGAGAGCGTTTAGGACTGTGGAAAAGGCAGCTAAGAGCTTGGACGCTGGGGGTTGGGGATCTCTCATGTGAGTGCTTTGGTGTTCCAATGTAGCGACTTGATCAATAATGCGAGTAATAGTCAAATAAACTCAGGCGAGCAGACACTGTACACCAGTTTATTCATTCCTAACTGAACTGGCAAGATGATTATGAATTTAAATATGTGATTAACTCTGATCAAAGCACATCTTGTCAGCTTAATTGTCTCCTATCCCCCCGGTCTAGCTAGTGATCAACCGTATAAAGTACTGCTTATAAAACTATATCAAGTACTACTTTGATCTAATGAAAGCATCGGTTTCTAGGAGGGTGTCATAACGCACATGAACGGCATGCAATAAGAAAATGGGAAATGGTAGAAGTAAGAGATAGTTTTAGATCATGGAAATCCAAAAGAGATGGGCACACATGAATGAAGCTTTTAAAGATTGTCTAAATAACCGGAAATTGGGTTTTTTTCAATATGGGTTTTCTCTCCATAAGCCAAACTCCTTTGAGTCAGATATTAGGTTGGCAAGTAAACAAGTACAAAAACTCCAGTGAAACCAAATTAAGTGACAACAATAATACATGCATTAGAGCCATTTCTTTTTCTCATATAGTGATTGCCCAGCTAGCTAAATAAGGTCATACCAAGCATCTCCCCAAAGAATCAAATGT
Source organism: Piper betle (assembly GCA_033002965.1). Classification (NCBI taxonomy): domain Eukaryota; kingdom Viridiplantae; phylum Streptophyta; class Magnoliopsida; order Piperales; family Piperaceae; genus Piper; species Piper betle. The sequence continues at coordinate 18,935 of JAURVB010004002.1, forward strand.
TATGGACCCTCCATGGGGTGGTGCAAGTCGGTGACTCCTCATTGTCCTCATATGACAAGGGTGGGAGAAGAGGTTGATCACAAGGTGTGGGAAATGACTAGGACCTGCTTCATTACTCAACACAAATCTGTGTACCCACCCTACCCCTTTGTGAATGCAATTGATCACATTAATTTTTTCCACTGTTGCAAAAGAGGGTACTGTAGGGCCAGGATTTGAAGATGAGGTGGGACCCCTCTGGCCCCTTGTCTGCTGGGGCTATGGGCCACCCCCTGCCTCCTTACCGGTTGCCTCACGGTTGGCGCATCCTCTTTCAGACCAATCAGAGGCCAAGCCACTCGCCTTCCCCTCCCCTCTATATAATTCTTCCCCCATCCCCTCAATTTCCTACTACCACCAACTTGCAATCTCCACAGACCCACTTGCAACACAAGAGAATTACCTTCTCGTTCTTGTGCCTTTAGCTCTCACCTAGCCAAGAACATATCTTTGGGAAGAAAGATGAAGATGGGTAGCAGCCCCATGGGCTCCAAGAGGAGGGTGGCCACCAGGGGACTCGCCGGAGCATTGAGAGAGCAACGAGCCCGGCTTTACATCATCAGAAGATGCGTGGTGATGCTCCTATGTTGGCATGATTGACGTCTCTGTGTTAGATGTTCAAGTATCATTAGACTATGAGAGTATACATGTTTGGTGTCGAAGGATGCCTCTTAGCTTACTTTTTTAGCTAGCTGGCTAGCTGCTTCTCTTTGTTTTTTGCTCCATAATCTGGGAATGTGGAGGTTTGATGAGTGTACATTACGAAGTAGTTAGCCTTGTTTGGCTACTCTCTTGATCAGATTTGTTGTAGCTAGAGTTGATCCTGTACATCATAAGTTGGAAAGTGGATGAAAATACATTAATTTTCCCTTGGTATTTCTTGTGGCTCTTCAATCTCTTCTATTTTGGCTCCTACTGTATTTAATCAGATCTGTTTCTTTGTTTTGACCAACTACGTTTACATCATAGTGAACAAACCTCTGTTTCTACATGCACTACAAATTTGCCAGTGGCGACGATCAAGATCTCTAGCTAGCCTTCAATCTATTTCTCTTAATTCATAAAATGGGTTTCATTGCTATCTCCTTGCTCGATAAAATCTCCTCTTCTTCTTGGTTGTTCTTCTTGATCCTCCTCGGATGTTTATCTAGCTCTTTTCGGTTTGTGGTTCCTTGAATATTGAGTCAATTCCATACAATTGCACTTTTATTAGAGTAATTAGCCACTTCTCTTTTGTGGTAGCATGGCCATATTCGGAAAGAAGTTCGTCTTTCTTACATGAATTCTCGCTGTACTTGGCGACGATGCGCAACCACTCCTGCAATTTAATTGACACCAAGAGATAGAAGGCTTTTGTTTATGATCATGAGAAGAATCAAGCAGTTGGTTTGGTCTGCTGACTCTGCTCTAAACTATTAATCGGGCAATCGGAACACCTTCGCTTACCTGAATAATTGGATTTTATTTATCTAATAACTTGCCTTCTTGTGATCAACTTGATTTTGGCTCGAAAATGATAAATAATCTTATAGCAACCGTTCACATTTTTAAATCAGCTTTTACAAACTACCGATAAATTGCTTTTGTTTATTTTTTTCATTTTTATTATCCTTTAACGTAGTCAAAGCTTCCAAACCATACAATTTATAAATTTACAACCTGAGTAATTTAGATGGTGTGACAAATTTTATCTAAAATGATAAATGCTATGTTTTGTTTGTAGGTTTAACCTAAATGATATCGACCAAATTAATCTTGACCAAGTGGCACCTCTATTAATTGGGAAACACCAACTCTAAGATGCGACGTTTAATATCTTGCCAATAATAAAATTAATAGAGTGATTGGGAACAGATTTTCATGTCTAATGAGGGTTTATATAGATTATACCAAATTTCTTCCTACTCAACAACATTGAGAAAAACAATATATTAGTTTGCCCTGTATGCCTCAATCATCTCAAGATAAAAATAACTTGCTTACAGTCATTTTTAATCCCACAAATTATTTTTTACAAATTAGGATATAATTGATCTTACCCAAAAAATAAAAACTTCAGATATTTACGTACATCTCTTGTAAGTTGCATTATTATTGACTCTAAATAGGAAAAGTAATACAATGTGGGTATTTAGAAGTAAATAAAAGGTAATAAACGGGCTAAGCAGGATTTTACATGCTCTATATATAGTAACAGTTGATGCCCCCTTCAAACGAAACTTTTTGTATGTGCCATCTTTTGTATGCCGCGTCGTAACCATGGATGAGGAGGATTAACCGGTAATAAATATGGATCAGGTGTAAAATCTGTACTCGTTCTTATTTAACTTGAAATGTTGTTTTCATTTAATGTTTCTTATTTGGTTAGTTCAACTAATTATTCATGATTAAAAGAAATAAGGGGAGTTCTTAAAAAATTCCCATCAAATGTTAAATTTACTTAAACATGAGAAAGTTTGTTTAAATGGCGAAATTTTAAATAAAAAGGACGTTTAGAACAAGGCGGAATACCGTACATGCCCTTGTCTTGTTCACGCACGTGAGGAATAAGCTGCCCTTCACGTACTCATCGAATTTAACTCAAAAACTCATTTTAAAGTCAATTAAATAAGATAAAGGTATTCAACTCAACTAATGGAAATCATCCACTAGTTTTGACACACATAAGACAACAAGAGATGAATCTGTTTTATATGTTGGAAAATGATTTGGAAATTGGTACATTATATACCTTTATGTTGTTGGTCTTTCCAATGTTTCCATCTTAACCATATCCATGTAATTTTACATCATATAAAAGATGATGAAATCTCTAGATTGTGTTGCCCTTAATAAGCGGTATCCGAAATCTAAATGATATTTTTGTGCTGTAGGCTTGACGATTTCAGTTTCTTCTTCTAAATCTCAATGTAGGAAAAAAATTGTAATGACACCTGTTCATGGTCAAGTTAATTTTTTAAAAATTATTTAATCAAAATTAAAGATCATAAGTATCTATTTGCTAATACATTAATTAGTTTATCTTAATGATAAGTATTAAACGTATCAAATTAATTTTGGATACTTACAATCCCGTCATAAATTTGACCGGAGTCTACTAATGTTTACTATTTGTAATGGCTTGACTTAATAATTAGTGAAACATGATAAGTTTAAGTATTTATTGAAAAATAATTAATCAAAATTAAAGATCCACACGCAGACAAGCAGACTCCCGATCGGTAATATAGGAGATGACGGAGAGATGAGAGAAAAATGAGGTAAAAATTCTGGAAAGATACAACATCAGATCTGAGTTTACATCAAGCACAGGAAAGGGAGGGGGATTGGAGTTGTGTTGAGTTTGAGTTGTAGTGGAGTTGGAAAGGAGGTCAGCAAAGTTCCCAACTCTTTTTTTGCATCTAATAATGTCACCTTCACCTCACACCCATGTGGGCTGTCCCAAAGTGGCCCCTCCCTGCGTACGCACTGCAAGTCTGTAACGCTCCCCCTCCCAAACGCCAAAACCCGACTTCCCATCAGTGGCCCGCCAACCTTATCTCGACACGGCCGTGTCCCAGCCCTAACCTGATCCAACTGAACTCGCCCGCCCCCACGCCACCTCGAGTCCCATTACATGATTGATCCTTTCATAAAAGTGACACAGCACAAAGGATTGACTGATTTTGATTCCCCAACACATGTTCTCTCCCGGGTAAACGGGCAGCCACTTTGACCGGTCAAGCGTGGAGTTGTTTGACTGACACTTGGTAACAGTGCCGGCCCCTAGGTGTGTGGAGTGGCTATCTGGGTCCGTCCCACAACCTCTCTGTCTGTGTGACTCTGATCATGTTGTAGGTGGTCCAAACTGTCGAGGCTAGCAGCATGCCTGAGTTCTCAAAATGTTCGGAGCAAATGTGACTGTGTAAGTTTTTTTAACTTTTGTTTTTGGTATGCACGAGAATGAGAGGAGGGTCATAAAGCTAAACGAACCAGCGATCGATCGGTCAATACGAAAGTATTGTAATGTCGGCCACATCAGAGAGGGAAATGCGGTGCGGGGAGAAGGTGGCCTTGTGGGATGATTGGTCAACGCCACCCTTATCGTACCCACGTGCACCGGCGGCCCTACTTATCAGAAACTGTCGACCACCACCTCGCCCGGCCCCCGGCCATGGCCGATTCCGATTGAGATGGCCAGCCACCGGGGAGTGAGAGCGCACTAGGCACAGTCAGTAGTCACTTGTCCACACGCTTGCAATGCTTACTTCGTGTTCTAAGTGGAGAGAAGAAAAGATGGGTTCTTGATGGAATCCAGATCTGTCGTTGCCGTTCGATTCATCGTGGATGTCGAATGGTATAGGCTTTTAGTTTGGCAAGTGGAAGAAAAAGAGCAGTGTGTCGTGTCGAGGATCCTATAGTCGGATATAGATGTTGTATATATGCATGGCATATATTGCAGCTAGCTGCTCTTCGATCTCATATATATATATATATATATATATATATATATATGTATGTATGTATGTTTCAGTTAGTATTAAGTTTCTCCTAACCTGATCAATATTATCAGTTTCAAACTGTGAAGATAACATAGGAGAAGAAAAAAATAATCCTTTTGACGACCCAGATTCACTTGTGCATGATCCACAATTTGTGCATTCGACATAATTGTATTGATCGAACGAGCTTGTAATGTCAACACACATGCCGAACTTGTCCAAAGTTATGGGTAATTCCACCTGATATAGCACCATGAAAACGATCAATGCTGGAATATGGTACCGGTACATGTAGATGATAGATAATAGATACGTAAGTACCTCACGAACAGTCTAAATTCCCTAAATTAAGTCAAGTTTAAAAGGATCAAGAAAGACATGTCACATATATTGGAACCACGGCCAATAGATAATACAGGTCCGAGTCATATGCCTGGAAAATTCTGCATGCACACGACAAGATTCTTAACGTAGCCAATAAAAAAGAACATGTACATACAGTTATCAAACTACAGTTTTACAACGTAGCATCCTCGCACAATCAACAGAAAATATTAAGAGCCACCTTTTTTTTTGGCTTTGAGCTTCACCGGCTAGTCATGACATATAAGGGATGGCCCTCCAAAGGAGTCTGTAACTAGCAAAGGTTAGAGCTGCCAACCTCTTATTGGGTTGCCTGAACCATGTTTCAGACTTTTCCGTCTACATGCAGATGAGTTTGCAGTTGGAGGGAGACGACAAGAAGGCATGCCTGCCTACCTCCCCCTCTGCTACTCACAAGCGACTGGGTTGTTTCTAGTCTCTAGTTTTCTAAATCTCATCTCTTTCTGGGTTTGGCGATAAGAGTCTTGATTTGAGCGATAGTCACACCTTATCTAACGACAAAAGATTTACATAATTGTGAACATCAAGCCTCCGTTCTTTGAGGGCCAAAGATGTAAATATCCACGATGCGGGGAGGAGTATGAGCCTTGGTATATGCTTGTTTGGAAAAAAGACAATTACAAGAGACCTATTTGTAACTTTGTAAGTGGTTGAATATGCAAGTTATGTGCCCGAAACAATGACCTTTTGTATTGATAAAATTGGTAGTCATATATAATCATGAAAATCATAAACAAATTAGGAACACCTTCTTTTTAAATGTTGTTATTATTCAAAATAAGTACTTAGGCTAGGCTTTAAGAGTTAAAATTAAGAAGTAAATTATATGATTGATTGGCAGATGATATTGGCATAATTTCAAAGAATTATCTTGGGGAAAAAATAGTTTTGAAAAAGTAATGGGAGACCATGGGCCGAATTTGAAGCACTGTTTCAACTTCAAAGCAGGCCCAAGCCCAACTCAGTTTTAACGAATTCGAAGCCCAGAAGAAAAAAACTGTTACCCATCCTCCATCACAACCGGTTGCTTATCAATCTAGCAAAAAAAATCTAAAATTTCTGACTTTTAACACAATTTTTTATTAAAACATATTCAAACTTTTCTACTAATTACGAAAGCCTAATTCAAAGTATGACCTTAAATAAATTAAAAGTGCTGTTCAGAAGAACTATAAAGTTTAAGCCTAGGTTAAACCAATCCCACAATATTATATTTCAAGATTAATCTAATTCCTTGTTTGTGTTATCGTCCGCACTAATATTGGTACTCTGAATAAATAAATAAATTTGCAAGTAAATAGTGATTTATACCAAATCACACAATTGTTCTATTAAATGGTTCAAAAAAATGAAAAATAGTTTCAAAAATAGATAAAACTTCTTCAAAAAGTTTTTAAAAAATCACCGCGAGCATATAAAAGATAGTGCGCTACTTGGAAACAGAAAAAAAAATTTAAAAGAAAATGACACGTGAATTTAATATGTGGGCCGAAATTCGGTGGGCTTTGTGCCAAATTCATAAATACATACAGGGGTGGGCGTGGACGTCCGAATTTGTCCGTCTGTCCGATGCCCGAAGTATGTCCGACCAAATTCGATCGAATTAAAACAAACCAAACATGGATATTTTTTTGTCCGACCGAACGACCGATCGAGTGTCCGATATTTAATAACAAACTTGTATGATCCATCTTCGAAAAAAATATATCACATTATAAACATAATGTAAAACCAGTGATCTGAGTCAGGGTTTTATGCTTATGAACCGATCGGTTCAATCGTCGGTTCAAGTCGAGTATGTTTTAGAATATGTGTACTGAGTCGACGCTGGTCGGGTGTACAAGCCATGAGGGTCATACGTACCCAAGTATATGATGATAACATCATGAATACAACAAAAAAGAATGAGTTATCAAAATATATGAGAGTATGCCAATTATTTTTTTATTTTATATATAGTTGATCGTGGAATTAGTTTAGGCCATTTACCGCGTTAGGACGCGTTACGGGGAATTTTAGTGGGTTATTAGTTATAGAATGTCATTATGATGTTGTAGTGTTTATTTTATTTTATGGAATTTTTTCTGATTTTATGGATTTTTTTAGGATTTATTCCGAGTTAGTTATTATTATTAACTCGAGACATTGGCGAGTCAAGTCTTATTTACGATATTGCCATCAATCAAACCTCCGACCCATTTTCTCTTCCCCATCCAAACTGCGCCGCCCCCTTGTCGTGGTCCCCGCCACCGCCGCATTTCCCGGCCGCGGCGGGGCCTGGCGCCGCCGATCGTTGCCGCCAGGCCCCGTCGCGGCCTTGCCGTGATGCCCAGAGCGCCCCCTGCTGTCGCCCGGCCTCCACGACGCCGGAATCTCCTCTTGTCGTTGATTCGGCCGCTGCCATCGATCGTCGCTGCTAGGCCCCGCTGTGGCGTTACCGTGATGCCCCGAGTGCCCCCGCCGTCGCCCGGCCTCCACGACGCCGGAATCGCCGCTCGTCGTCTATTCCGCCGCCGGCAACCATCGCCGCGGCCGTCCAGTCACTACTTTGACATTGCCAACCCTCCTACGGCGGCAGGTGGCGGCGGCGAAGAGGGTTTCGGATTGTCCGTAGATACTGCTTGGGCCCGACGGACAATTCGATATCCGAAGTCGATCGGACAAATTTTGTCCGACGAAATTTCGGACGGACGCGGACAATAATTGGTCCAATATTTGTCCGACCAATGCCCACCCCTAGATACATAAACCGCTCTAACGGACTCATCTCTTATTTTACGTTGTATTTCTAAAAGATCTATTTTACCTAGTTGAAATTCATGTTATATGTATGAATAAAAATTTACTGCAAGGTCTTCAAATTGGCTATAAGACCCAAGCAGCATATGGGAAATCTTCCCTCAGTAAATATTTATAATGACAATTTTAAAATTTTAATAATAAATATATTCTATTAACAATACATTTTTAGATGCTGATTGGGTCTTAAGGTATAACAGATTTTTAATCTAGTCAAAATTATCCTCATCCTCAATATAACATTAACGATGTGCTAATGTTGCCCAAAATAATTCATTCAAACCTCCAAGCCAAAGAATCCCCAACATTGTCTATTGAATAGCCTTGAACAAAAAAAGAAAAAAATGTCTGATGAATAACGATCATGAGCAATATCATATTAATTTTACCTACTTCTACATGTCTATCGACCAGCAGTAAGCTTTTCATCCCTAAAAACAAACACTGTAGGGATCTTTTGTATATATATTTTCTAGCATTCATTGGAATCAATTTTGGACCCTATATACAGTTCTGCTTCCTTCTTCGCACAAGATAAGCTCATACGCTTAGATCAACATACTGACTATATATATATTGAAGAAAAAAACTACTCAGACTATTCTGCATTTAAGTTATCAATACACTCTTTCTTCGACAATCTAAGGAAATGCAGTTTACATGAACATTAAGGCTAACAATTTATAACACTTTCAACAAAACTCCGAATTCTGATATATATATATATATATATATATATATATATATATATATATATATATATTGTTGCTTACAGTTGGTTTATGATGATTATTCATAAATTTCACGTTTCATGCGTCTGATCAACTCAAATAATTAGGTACAACCGCAAGCACCCATTTGATCCTCTTCCATACCTCTGCAATGAATTTGCGTAAGAACCCACAAAGAGGAAGAATCAAAAGCACGGAATAATGCAGAGCATGCATATACTCTCAATCGCCCGCAGTGCAAACATCAATCAACCGCATTCACCCGGCGTGGTGTTTGATGTCTGCTTGAGTGGCTTTCCCTTCGTTATGCACCGGGATACCGAACAAGGATGATACCAATGAAATCAAAGAGATGGGATCCACTCGAAGATACTTGGCAGGCCACTGAGTATCACAAAAAATGATGACGATGATCACTAATTGGGATAAAGAAAACACCCAGTAGACCAACACCACTTTGTCGTTCTCTTTCTAAGAATTCAAGTAAGTTCTGTAGCTATCACAGTCCCCTCACAGTGGCGCACCTGGCAACTTGCACCTTTCAATCTCTATCTGTTTAGTTCTGCATGTTGGTATGGCAGCATTAGCTTCTACCATGAGGCCCGAGTCGACCAATTCTCCATTTGCAGCGCTTAGTAGTATTCTAAAGAAAGATGCGGGTCAAGAGAGAATTAATTATTGAGTATGAGATCAGGATCTCTCAGGTAACATCACATCATTGTATACTTCGAGCTTTCACGGAAGTAGCATCAACCATAGAAGTATACATCAATGTTCAAAGCTGTGATTGTAGACATATATATATACTAGTGAGTACTTTCTTTTATTCTTTTATATATAATATAGTCCATAGCTGCGCTCTTTTCTGAATGATCACGGCTAACTGTGTTCAATTATAGTGACGGCCCTCTATTAAAGATGACAATCATAACAGGTTGGTGAAGATAAACTCGAGTGTTGAAGTTTAAATATATATATTAAGAATCCAACAAGACATGGACACAATTTAACTTGGGATTGATGCCTAGTTGTATATAGGTTTTAGCTGATGAAAGCTGGTTCTCGTCTTTTCATAGATAAAGGGTGCAGTGGGAGTGATGGAAATATGAAATCCTGTTCGGTACCAGCTGATCATCACCGCATTTGTAGAAATGTGTTATAGCTTTTGCCCTTAAACACTAGATTGATAATCCTAGGTGAACAGGTCCATGAGTGCTCTTTAAGTCTTCCCGCAGTGGAATAGATAAGTAATCTTCTTTATTTCATTGATTTGAGATTGACCAAACCTGAGAAAAAAACAAAGTTTACTTGAAGCCCTGCTACGATAGTAAGGTTGAAGGTCTCTTCACGCTATATGTGTATAGTGTAACTTGTCATGATTTGCTATCAAGTATTGACAAATGACATTTGATGGAACCAGGGATTCCCTTCCACTTAGAAACATGTAAAAGCCATTCCACCTGCTCGGCGTGGCTTCTTTGAAAGGATGCATGACTTTCTTTCATTTCAGAAGAGTGTCTTAAGATTCCTTGCTGACTAGTAGGTCAAGAAATTAACAGAAGGAAATTAAAACTGTCCAAGTTTCATTACAATTGGGGATTAATGGAACGATCATATATATAGATCGGGCTATATATCAATGTCTAATCCAAATCCAGATATACAAACTAGTATTGATCAAAATCGGAAGATTAAATTTATTTAATTTATTAAATATTTAATTGAGAAAATTTTATATATATCGGCTGAAATTAACAAAGTGATCTTAGGATTCAGGTACAATTTGACGAGGAAATAATATTGTTCAATTTAAAAGAAAATAGTGTCAATATATGAGATAACTAAATGGTTAGATATATTTTTACGTGATCTCATTTACTTGTGTATTCTTAGCCATGTTACTAATCGAGGAGTCCTTTGGCGTTATATGATGTTGGAAAGAAGATGGACGAATTAACATTGACGGAAGGGTTAGTGGATGATGAGCTGGGAATTGGGAGTCATCGAGTCGCAACATGTTTGTTCCATTTGTGGGCGCAAGGGGGGACGCAGCACAGTTAACATTTGTCATTTAGTCATCCAATCTTTTCGATGCTCCTCAAAGCTTATTTTCTGGTATAGCAGGGATTTAACAGTTTAAGTTCGCTCACTATCCTTTTGCGTTTTACTCTTCATTGTAAAGCTTATAACTCGAGTCAGTTTTATATTAGCGAACCAATCAGTTCAGCTATCAATTTAAGTCGAGCCAATTTCATAACTCGGGTGCTGAGCGAAGCTAGTTGTGCGTTATGAGTAATGAAAGTCAATTGTACTCGAGTATATTATGATAATGTCAGAAAAATAATGAGAAATGAGTTATTAGAATATATAATAATATGCAGTTATTTTTTTATATTTGATTATAAAATTATTTTTATGCTGAATAATGCACTATGATAATTGGGTGGGTTATTAGTTATACAACATATCATTTTGATGTTATGAAGTGTATTATATTTTACGAAATTTTTTTCATATTTTTTTAGATTTGTTTTTAATTTATTAAAAGTTAGTTATTATTTTTTATTTGAGCTAGGAGTCGGTTAACTTTTATTCACGAGATTGTCACTCAAAACCCTCACCCTAACTTTTTCTCCCTCTCCACCTATCGCCGCCCCCGATTGTTGCCATTGATGCTCCTTTGACCGTTGCACTGCCACCAATTGACGTCGACGAAGCCGCCAAGTCGCTCTCCCCATCATCCCAGCTGCCGACCGGCCTCCATAATGCCCCGACGCCATGCCATGCCATCGTCACCACCCCTTCAACCCCAGAAACCTTTTCCCCACACTAAATGTCGCCGTCGAGGCTGACAAAGGGCCGATTAGAGAAGCCGTCCAACTCAAACCGACTCATGGCCACTGTCGACAACCATCACTGCCACTGTCACCCTCATCACTACTGTGGTTGCATTGAGCTCACTGAGCAGGTGCCAATCCATAGCCCCACTCACCTCGCTAGAAAATTGGTAGAAAGTTGCATGAAAACTACCAGAAAATTGGATTTGCTGAAATTCATCGGAAATCACCAGATTTTTGCCGAATTCATCTAGCCATACCCGATCGAACTTCGGACTGCTGCTGAGTGCAGAATTCCAGTCCTGAACCACGCAACAAAACCTACTCGTCACTGATTGCCGCCAATGCAAGGTATAATTAACTCCAACCAAATCATTTAAAATTGATAATTATTAGCACAACATGCTAGCATTTAATTGATTGGCGTGATAAAATATTTTGATTGTAAATAAAATGAATTTGTATGATTTAAATTGTATTGAATGAATGTTAATGACCTAATTAGGTAAATTAAGTATAAGTTTCCAATTAACTATAATATAAATTAGAAAATCATGATGTGGATTGATGTGACTGCTTTGATTGAGTAAGCTAGTTAGGATGTGTGAATGCATTATAGCGGGCCTTAATTCTTAATTTTGATGTGTAAGTACAAAATAGAAGCTTGCTGCCTAAGTATATGGACACGATTGGAGCTTCTACCAGGTCTGTTTAGGACTCGCTTCTAGTTTGACTCCTTCACTCTATCGTGATTTGTTTTAACAGGTAAGCGAACGTATCAAGTAGTGGATTTATCGTATCCCACTCCACATGGGTCATTTAGTCATACGAATTTTTGAATTAATAACCCTCGAGGATGTGATCCCTCGAGTTTGTTTTTGAAAATTCAGATCCAAATCATTATGCCTTCGGGCCTACTATATTACAATCCCTACCCAGACTTATGTACATATAATTTTTTTGGGTTTTCCAGTGAGATGTGAGACAGGGGACAGTCGACTCACGTGCATCGTGAGCGGGCACATGCTAGTCAAAGCAAGCTCTAGATTGGTGAGTGGGACATTCTATTCCCGAGGGATCCTAACAACTCCACATTTGAATTCCTCAAACCCGAAAAAGTATGGAAGATTACGAGTACTACAATGCATCACATATCTAGACTGCTAGATTTAAAGGGTACTAAAAGTGCCTACTTGATGAGTACTATGCCTGTATGCTCAGGGCCAGAAGTGATATGGAGGATGTAAAGGACTTTAGGATAATTGATTTTCCCACTGCAAGGGATAGTTTGAAAATTTTTCGAGGCATCCAACGAGTCAGAATGGGACACTGTTGAACCGAAGCCGACGGCTCCTAATTAGTGCCCTTATGAGAGTTTTTAATGCAGAAGTATATAAATGATTTAATTTAACAAAAGAGTCAACTCTCCTATGCCAGTTTGATTATTAGTTATTTTTGGACCAGTAACATTTGTTACTAACATTTTTGTATTATACATATAGGTGAGAACCAAAATGATTAAGCACTGTTGGGACTGTGAAGGAGTCGCGATGCACCATGCACACATGTATTTCCCAAGAATGAATGAGAACGCGATGTTATGAATTGCTATGAATGGTGTGAATTGAATTGAATGTTATGACATTTTATTGTAGGAAATGAAGTGTGAATTTAATGAAATATTTTACATGTGATTATAACTGTGAATAGATCTGAATAGGCTGAGGAATGAAGTCCAGGCTCGGGTCAAAAGAACAAAAATGATTATAATGTGAATGTTGTGAGAAAAATAGCATGTTTTAGAAACATTCTATATTTTATTGTTACGTATATATATTGTTTGGTGTTGACAGGGTGGTCACTATTGCACTTTTAGGCATCTGATGAGTTTGCTTTGTTTTGAATATGAATTGTATATCATAGCATTTATCTAAAACCACGATAGAGCGTAAACATCTCATCCATGCATTGATTACTTGCATCACTATCTTGATGCACTGATAGTAAATCCAAGTCAGACTTAACCGAATTAAGTAGATCAGTAAACAGTTCGATTGCCGGTAACATTTATGGTCTAGTTTGTAGGTGAACCGAATTGAGGTGTTACACATACTCATTTATTTTGTGTTCGAGAAAATACTCTCCTTAAAAATGGATAGCTTGTTGAATTATGAACAAATCTTGAACTAAGAAGTGTTTGGCTCAATTCAGCTAGAAACTCGAGCTTGATGTATTGAACTCGATATAATATTCGGCTCAAGTCAGGTCGTATAATATTTTTTATTTCAAGTTATTTATATAAATAAATAACTTTTATCTCATCATCAATTACTTACAAGAAAGTATTGGTAGTATTTAACATGCCACTTAATTATTAATTATTTAGCTTATTGAATGATAGCAATACTTATGCTTACCCTAAATTACTTTTTTTTCAAAAGTGAAATATATCAAATATAACTTATAACACTTATCAAGACTAAATTACAAATATATACTAGTCGGATCAATCATGATAACCATATTTACTAGTTACTTATTTAATAATTGGCTACTTTCAAATAATTGATACATGTAGTAGTTATAAACTGCTAATTAGTAGATATTTAGTACTAGTTACTAGTTACTACTAAATATTAGAGACTTACTACTTATTAGGGTATAATCAAACCAAACTATTTTGCTCAGCTTAGCTCACCTTAACTTGTATCTTAATTAAGCACAATTCAATCTTGAGCAAGAAAATATTCAGCTCAAGCTCAACTAGAAGTATATAACCTAATAATGAACTAAGTTTGAGCAAGCTAATTTAAAAATAAACTGAACATAGATAAAGTAGTAGTCAACTCGGCTTGGCTCAGATCATTCACACCCATAGACAAGCTCCCAGCTTTTGCTTGGCTTGATCTCAATACTAGCCATGCACGAAATAACCTAACTCTAGTTTGGCTAATTAGTTGAGCTCTCAGGCTTGCCAGATGTAAAATATAATTATTTTTGTATACAAATATTTCAGTTTTTACATGAAAAAATAAAAAATACAAGAAGCTAAAGAATGCTAGAAGATTGCCGGTTGAAGTGACCGTGGCTGTTGTGAGAAATTTTTATACGTGTGCTAATTGTGGCTCGACTTTCTATGAGGGGCAATCATGTCCAAAAAATTCAGACTCGCTATATTTCAAGTCCGAGTTATCTCGCTCAGTCATTTTATTCATATGAGGGCAAAGTTTATGTGCTTCAGCACATGCAACTTGCCGGTGCTGAAGTTTGGGTTGCCTGTGCTTAAGTTTGGGGACGGCTGTTGGATTGCAATCTAACTACTGTAATTCCTCCCCCTACCCCCACCCTCCTCCTCTCCTCTCTTGTTTCTCGAGACCACCGGCTGGCGACCTCCGTCGGTGTAAAACCCGCAACTCGAGTCAGGGCTTTATAGTCGTTAGCCAGTCGGTTTGACCATGGTTCGAGTCAGTTCAGCTTACAGAACACGTGTGTGAGGCCAAGGCCAACCGTGTACACATGCTATGAGGGTTCATGCATACCTAAGTATCAATGATAGCGTCAGATACGCATCAGCAGACTGAGTTATCAGTATATATGAGAGTATACAGTTGATGATTTTACTTTTTTTAATGTTGTGACCGTAGAATTAGTTTAGGCCGAATAACGAATTCGGACGCGTTAGATGGTCTTCGGGTGGGTTATTAGTTATACAACATGTCATTTGGATGTTGTGTTGTTTTGTTTGATTTTATGGGATTTTCCCCAATTTTTTTGGCTTTTTCTAGGATTTATTCCGAGTCAGTTATCATTCTTGACTCGAGCCGGTGTCGAGTCAAGTCTTATTTACAACTTTGCCACCGCCCTATACTTCTCATCTTCCTCCCCAAAACCCGACGCCTTTACCGCCCCAAACCCTAGCCACCGCCCTTGAGATTTTTGCCACCGCCGCCGACGCCACCCTGCCGCTGATCGATGCTGCCCAGCCCGGCCGTGCCGTCGCCTTGCTGCCTCGACCACGCCTAGCCACCGTCCAGCCGTCGCGACGCCAGAAATCGCCCTCGATTTCACGGCCGTTCCCGACGCGATTCTGCCGCCGTCTGCGCCGGACCGCCGCCGCCGTGACATCAAAGCTCTCCCCTCGACTTCCCCTACCTTTACCCCTTACCTAGCGCCGCCGTCGAGGCCGGCCGTGGGTCTGATCGGAGCGACCGACCGCCCCGACCGCACTCGACGCCGCCGTCGGTGGCCATCGCCGCCGCGGCTGCCCTTGTCGTCACCACTATGGCTGCCCTTGTCGTCACCACCATTGGGTCAAGCTCGCCGAGACGGTGCTAACCCCTACCTCCGATTGCCCCGCCGGAGCAGTCGCCGGAAAACCACCGGAACTGCCGGAAAACAGCCGGCACAATCGCCGGAAAACCCCCGGCGCGCCTTCACCGGTACATCGATTTCAGCGCCGATCGCGAGGGGTTCTTCCTTCTTTTTTAGAATTGTTACATACATGTTGTGGTCATGGTAGCATATTAGAATTAATTTTATTAACTTCATGATTTTAGTTTAATTAATCGTGAATTATGATAAACATGTGATGATTAGCGTAGATTGTGTTGTGTGATGTAAATGCTTGCTAATGGAATTGTTAGTAAACAACTGAATAGTTAATTAAATGCTTGTTAACTAGTTAATTTATGAATTTGCATGATTTAGGTTTTGCATGCTAGTATTAAGTTAAATGGATTAAATTGATTAAACCATTGTCACCTAATTAGAATAAGTATGTTTTGAAATTGGAATTAAAAGTGTTAGGTAATAAATAACGTATGAATCATAAAATTATTAACTTGCTTGACAATTAGAGATTTAGTGTGATTGTTGAGATGATTGTCATGTTTGATTCGATTAGTGTATGCATGTGGATATATTAGTTATATAGGCATGCATCATATATGTATGGGCGTTAGTAAATAGTTATGTTCATGTAGGTTCGTTGCAGGAGCTTGCCGTCAAGGCACGAGACTGCGCTTGGAGCTTCTGACAGGTCCGTTAGGACACGCTTCTCAGGTTTTATCGCTCTACTATATCGGTGATTTGATTTATTGATCGTAGGACATGTTAGGTGGATGATTCATTGGACCCCACCTAACACGTGTCATTTGGTCGATTGTTTTCGGAATTAATAACTCTCAAGGATGAGATCCCTTAAGCTTGTTTTCGAAAATAAGATCCACCTTAAGTTGCCTTCAGGCCTATTATAATAAATCCCAACCCAACCCTATAAATAGTTTTATCGAGCTTTCAGTGAGACAAGAGAAGATGAGTCGACTTGCATGTGCCATGAACGGGTGTCGTGCCAATTAAAGCGGGCTCTGGATTAGTGCCAGAGGACTGTTCCATTCCCGTGGGATCCTGACAACTCCGCATTTGAGTTCCTCACACCCGGAGAACGTAGAGGTTTACGGGTACTGTTTAGTACAGCGCATGTCCAGACTTATGGTTCAAAGGGTACTAAAGGCAACTGCCTGAGAGTGCTAGGCCTATGTGCTCAAGGCCAGGAGTAATATGGAGGTTCAGAGAGGGCTTAAGATAAAGTTTTACGTGAAGTACTGAAAAAGTTGCCGAGAGCGGCACAGTACCAGATAGATCAGGATGCTGTTGAGTCAGCTGCTCAACGGCTCCTTTGTAGTTGCCCTTTTGAGAGTTCTTGAGGAAGATATATGATTGTTTGCTTTCCATGAGAGTTTGCTCTCATGTTCCAGTTTGACATTAGTTATTTCCGGACCAGTGACACCCGTTGCTGACATTTTTCTACTATATGTAGGTAAGGACGATGAATGGTGTATGCCGGCCTTGACGAAGGATTAGCGTTTGCATTGCACACACATACCTGGCGCTGCGCCGACTTTTGCATAAGATGTGATGTGATTGGCTGTTGTAATAGATTTACATATTGGTGTATATATGCATGTGTTTGTGAGGCTTGTATGCTTTGTTTTAGAAATGCTTGGAAATGTTTTGAGAAAAGCTCTAATGATGTGCTATGCTGAAATAAAAAGGAACCAAATGAGCTGAGTATGAAATTGCAAGTGGGCCAGACCCAATTATAAGATGTGTTGTTGCTTAAATCCTATTGTGGTGTGCATTATGGTTTTATATATATACCCTATAATGTGCCGTGTTTTTAACATGTCGTCCCCCTTATTGAACTTTTAGGGGAGGTTCTGTCCGTTTTATTCCAAGATTTTTTGGAAATTTTGTTGCTATTTAAATTATTTTTGTGTGTGGCTATCATCATAACATTCACGTAGTATCTTGCTAAGGTTTTACATCTCATTCATATATTGTTTGCGCATTAGCGGTGTGCTCCATCTTGAGACGTCAAGAGGGTTATGTCATAGCCGTTTAGGTTTTGGGTCAGCCAACTTAATCGGTTTATGAGTAGTTTGATCATTTGTAACAATTCTGGTCCTGGTGGAGAGTAAACTGGATTGGGGTGTTACAGCCGGCCTCCCGCCGCCCCAAGACGAACTCCACCGCGGCCCCCCACCCACTGCCGCAGTCCCCCACCTCCCCCACAGGCTGGGACGAGCTCCGCCGCGGCCCCGCCCCTGCCCTGTCTAATCCGGCCTCTGCCCTGTTTCCCCGCCCCCCGCCGCCCGTGTCAAAATTACCCCGCGGCTTCTCCCCAAGCCACCCCATTTCCCCCACCCGAGTGAGGGGAGCGGCGGCTGCGGCCTGGGGGGGAGAATGCCGCCACCCCCGCCCTGTTTGCCCCCCTCCCCCCACCCACTGGCACCCATTGTGCCCCTCCCCCGCTTCGTCTCCCCCCCACCCCTACTCGTAACCACTGTTCCCACCTTCGAGATCCCCCCATTCACCCCAGCGGGTGGCCGGCGGCGAGGTCGCTGGCGGTGGGGTGGGGCGGCAAAACAAAGGGGGGAAGAACAGTGGAGGGTAGTTTCGTAATAAAAAATTGACTCGATCCCGACTCGAGTCAATATTACAAAATAAATTTTAAAAAAATAAAATAATTTCGTAATAATAACTTGACTTGATCGAGACTCGATTCAATATTGGTTAGGATCGTAGTCAAATTATTGACTCGAGTTAAGATCGGGTAATGTTTTTATTACGAAATTATTTTATTTTTTAAAATTTAATTCGTAATATTAACTAAAGTCAAGATTGGGTCAAATTTTTATTACGAAATTATTTTATTTTTTAAAATTTATTTCATAATATTGACTCAAGTCAGGATCAAGTCAAGTTTTTATTATGAAATTATTTTATTTTTTAAATTTATTTTTAATATTGACTCAAGTCGGGAATGACTCGATCCTGACTCGAGTCAAAATTATGAAACAAAAACTTAATATTGACTCGAATCAATATTATAAAATAAATTAAAAAAATTTTCATAATAAAAACTTAACTCGTCATAACTCGAGTCAATATTATGAAATTAATTTTAAAAAGTAAAATAATTTTGTAATAAAAATTTGATGCGATCCTAGCTTTAGTTAATATTAGGAATTAAATTTTAAAAAATAAAATAATTTTGTAATAAAAACTTAACCCGATCTTGATTTGAGTCAATAATTTGATTACAATCCTGACTGATATTAAAAACTTGACTACGATAAAGTCAATATCAGTCAGGTTTTTATTACAGAAATTATTTTATTTTTTTTAAAATTTAATTCCTAATATTAACTAAAGCCAGGATCGCGTCAAACTTTTATTACAAAATTATTTTACTTTTTTAAATTAACTTCATAATATTGACTCGAGTTAAGTTTTTATTATGAAATTTTTTTTAATTTATTTCATAATATTTATTCGAGTCAATATTAAGTTTTTATTTCCTAATTTTGACTCGAGTCGGATCAAGTCAATCCCGACTTGAGTCAATATTAAAAATAAATTTAAAAATAAAATAATTTCATAATAAAAACTTGACTCGATCCTAACTTGAGTCAATATTATGAAATAAATTTTTAAAAAATAAAATAATTTCGTAATAAAAATTTGACCTGATCTTGACTTTAGTTAATATTACGAATTAAATTTTTTAAAAAAATAATTTAATAATAAAAATTTTTCCTGATCTTAACTTGAGTCAATAATTTAACTACGATCCTAACCGTTATTAAAATTATTTTTGTAATAAAAATAAAAAAAATTGTAATAATATTGACTCGAGTCTCGTTCGAGTCAAGTTATTATTACGAATTTTTTTTATTTTTTAAAATTTTTTTTGTAATATTAAATCGAGTCGGGATTGAGTCAAGTTTTTTTTACGAAACTACCCTCCCATGTTATTCCCCCCTGCCCCCTCTATTTTGCTGCCCCACCCACGGGCGACGGGGGGCAGGGGAAATAGGGCGGAGGCCGGATTAGACAGGGCAGGCATGGGGGCCATGGCGGAGCTCGTCCCGGCCTGCGGGGGAGGGGGGACTGCGGCGGTGGGTGATGGGCCGCGGTGGAGTTCGTCTTGGGGCGGCGGGAGGTTGGCGAAGGTCACCAGCCGGTGGTCTCAAGAAACAAGAGAGGAGAAGAAGAGTGTGGGGGGAGGGGTAAGGAATTACAGCCATTGGATCGCGATCCAACGGCTATCCCCAAACTTCAGCACATGAAAGTTGCTTGTGTTGAAGCACAGAAATATTTTTACCTATTTATATTAGCTTTTTTGATATAATAAAATATATAATTGTAAGAAATAATTATATAATATTTATACCTTTCAAGTTGACTTGTACTTATTTAGTTGATAAACATGCAACTTAAATACTTTTAAATATTAATTTCACTAAATTTAAAATACTATTTAGATTTTATTAATTAAACTATTATTATTATCATCATTATTATTATTTTTTATTTTTTATTTTTATTATCGAATATATATATAGACTATTTATGTATCTGAAAACAATAAATAGTCATTGCTTTAAAACAATAATCTTACGCACAAGCAATATCACATATTAATCACACATTATATTCACATTATATTCACCAGGGATTTCACTGCCACGTCCAAATAAATAATAGTACTCATATTAACTTCATCTGACTTCAAAAATAAACTCTCCTAGTCGACTTTACTTTGCGGATTTTTGGGGCGTCAAACTCTATTGTGATTTCATATAGATAAGGTTTCACAATTAAATTTCATAATTAGTAATAAAAACTATAAGAACATCATCATGTTATATGTCAATCACTGTGTCAACATTTAGAATTAATGTCATATGCTTGCAAATTCCAGTTTCCGCTGCGAAAAAATTTTTGATTCATGTTTATGCAAGTGTCATATGCTTGCACATTAACTTTCATCAACTGCACCCAAAAATAACACCGATTTAGAGCCAACACCGAGTGGATTCGTGCATCACCAAACTAAATCAGTTAATTCGAATCCAAGTTTTCAACATAGGAATTGCTATTTCCTGCTCTCGGACGTTGGAAGTAACAGCTAAGATGTTCATCTTTAACCACCTATAATCCACCAACAGCATATATGCATAAACTGCCTGCTAGTCAGGTGTTGTTCACAGATAATGATGCTGACCCGAAATCCCAGTCACTCGAGGTTCCCACTGTGAAGGGGCAAAGATCAGATCTGGGTACCTCTTTAACACAGCAAAAAATCTGCTAGATGAGATGGGCATGGAAATGGGACGCTTGTGCTTTGCAACTTCTTTGATTCTTGCAGGCCTTTAGGATTGAAGATGATGCTGGTCTCGGTGGGGCGGACAGCTTGTCCCTTGAAAGCCGGAAAGCAGTCACGCCTCTCAACTCAACCCCCTTGTATATCTATTTAACACCGCACGGTCAGGTCTCTTATAAATCATACCCCATCAATGCTAATCAACGCTTAAACTTTCTCAATAAAATATCATCGACCATGCCGATAAAGTAAATCAATATTTGGAATCGGGCAAAAGTTTCCTGGAAAGACTGCGCCAAGGGAGAAAAAAACACACTTTCTCTAGTGAGTACGTAGCTCACCCACCCCACCATAGAAGGCCATATTATTATTCACAAATGCAACGTTTAATTTGCCACGTACCTTTGTTACTTGTCAGTCTCTCGCAATGACCAAGTGAAAGGTTGTTAAGATTAAATGGACACACAAATTGAGAGGATTCCTTCGCCAAGAACTCAGGCAATGCAGACGAGGACGCCATGTAAAAAGAGATTGATGCAGCCCCTGGGCTGTTATGGCTTGAATAGAAGAAAAAAACAAGGCATGGTTGGATGCAGCATGCGTGACATCTTCCCGTCTCGTGTGCACAACCTTGTCCGCACTGCCTTGGAATATTCTTCACCATTGTTGTCCCTACAAGAGCAAGCTTCCTCGCCCCCCCGACGCTACACTCTACCCCACGCTCCACAGTCCACACAATACAGACTTTCACTGTGATCTAGTGCGATTCTGCCCTGTCATGTCTTTCACAAAGTCACAAATCCCGCAGTGGAACTTAAAGTGAGATCGCAGACGTGGGGGACAATCCTGCCTTTAAGAAATCCTTTTGTTTATAATATTTTTTTATGGTATTAGTATTAGTTTTTCTCAAATCTATCGTATCAATTGCTTAGCTATTGATTAGGACGTAGTTTTGTAACATATACTAGTAGAAGTTAACAGTTAACGACCAGGCTTTTGGTATCTAGAGGACCCCAACCTCCCACACTATATCTAGTCCTCGTCCTGGACCAACTTCACTCATCTTTCTTCTGATCTTTTTCTTGTTCGTTTTGGTAGCTCTGGTGGGTGAGTGTCTAATGGCGGATCAGTCGGCTTGTGGCTCGTCCTCCATGGCCAAGAGAATGTGCTCTGTGCCGGAGAGGATGCAACTGCACCTGGCCATGTTGGTCTTGCAGTTTGGTTACGCTGGGTTTCATGTCGTCTCTAGAGCAGCTCTTAACATGGGTGTTAGCAAAGTGGTGTTCCCGGTGTATAGGAACATCATCGCTTTGCTTCTCCTTGTGCCCTTTGCCTATTTCTTAGAGAAGTGAGTGAAAGCATATTAATGTAATCAATTTAAAGCCATGCTAACTATGTATCCCATTTTGTCGATGGTTCCTTCTATTTACTTGATAGTTATCTTTTCTTCTTGTGAAATAGGAAGGAGAGACCGAAGATCACTCTTTCGTTCCTTGTCCAGTTCTTTTTACTAGCACTTATCGGGTAGGCAATTACTTATGCTACATGTATAAATACAAGGTTGTGATGCATATATATAATATATATATATATATATATATATATATATAGGCCGGACATGGAGACGCCTGATGCGTACGCCCATGGTCCTGACCATTGATGATCCCCATCATCAATGGTCATGCCTAAAGATGTCTCCATGGGCATATGCAGGCCTTTCTAAAAAATTTTCTGTATATATATATATATATAGCAAATACACTTATATATAGTGGTGCATATGTTGGTTACATGTGATGAGTTTGTACTTGATCAACTTTGGCAGGATCACAGCAAATCAAGGTTTCTACCTGCTAGGCCTGGAAAACACATCCCCTACCTTCGCTTCTGCCATACAAAACTCCGTCCCAGCTATCACTTTTCTCATGGCCGCTTTACTAAGGCAAGCGCATGCGGTTCTCACCTTAGTTCCTCTACCTGGTTGCATGCATGCTTAACACATTAATACTATTAAACATTAACATGCAACCTGCCCATTATCTGAAAGTTGTTTATAACGTACGAATAGAAAAGAACAATCTGGTTTAATAGATGATGATTTTGTTTGCAGGATAGAACGAGTTCGTCTAGACAGGAAAGATGGCATCTCAAAGGTGATGGGAACAATTGCTTGTGTAGCAGGTGCATCCGTCATCACACTCTACAAGGGTCCGACCATCTTCGGCGGCGCATCTAAAACACTGCATGCAACATATTGGGTGAGCCAGGATTTGCCAAGCCTAGGGGACGCCAATGCAAAGAACTGGACCTTGGGCTGTGTCTACCTCATCGGCCACTGTCTTTCCTGGTCAGGTTGGTTAGTTTTCCAAGCCCCTATCCTCAAAAAGTACCCTGCGAGGCTCTCGGTCACCTCCTACACCTGCTTCTTTGGCGTCCTCCAGTTCTTGGCCATTGCTGCTTTCATTGAAAGAGATCTTCAAGCCTGGATGTTCCACTCCGGAGGAGAAGTTTTCACCATCCTCTATGCGGTACCATACTCAATTGACAAAACATCACAACTACCCATGTTCATAAATTTGATCATTTCAATTGAATACGTGATATATTATGAACTCTAAATATGGCGTCAAGACACTAGAAAGCCAAGTATACAGAGTCGTATATATGTGGCTGTGAAGTGGCATGACTGACAAAGCGAATCTTCTACACGCAGGGGTTCGTCGCTTCGGGCATCGCCTTCGCAGTTCAGATATGGTGCATAGACAGGGGTGGCCCAGTCTTCGTTGCGGTTTACCAACCTGTGCAGACCTTGGTGGTCGCTATCATGGCGTCCGTGGCCCTTGGGAGCAGTTCTACTTGGGAGGGTAATATTTAAGATTTATATCTTTTTCCCAAGTGCTTCCTTCCCTTTACTGCGCACATTCGAATATATAATATTGCTGACATATATCTTGTACCACACTTGAACGTAGTTTTATTGGAATCACTGTTAATTTGTTGGTAATCAATGGTGTCTTCTGATCAGGATCATAGGCGCAGTGTTGATAATAGTGGGACTGTACCTGGTTCTCTGGGGCAAAAGTGAAGAGAAGAAGCGCATGGCGCAGGAGATGGCCAACGCTAATACCGGAAGCACAGAACCACTCTTGCCAAATTCTTCAACTCATCATGATAATGTCTGATAATTTACGGGAAGTAAAAGATGAGATGGAAGGAAGAAGTCGAGAACTGAATGAATGGGTTGAACCTAATTTCTTAAAAGAAGAAGAATGCTAGTGCAGACAGAATTGAGTGTTCCGAGTGTAAAAACTATTAGCTAACTAGCTAGCCGTCTAGTAGCAGTAAGTACCCATTTTGAGTGTTTTCGGCACAGCTCAATCATGACTCCAAAGTGTGACGATCCCTCTTGCCTTTATGTTTTGTTTAAGACAAAAATATATATTGGCTGGCCTGCGTGTTTACTTTATCAGGAAAGAGTGACTGCAAGTGTTTCTTTGGTGATGTGTGTGCTTTCTTAAAGATGATTTAACAGGGAAATGGCATATGATGATCATCTGTTCCAATACGCTTTTCTTAATCACATTTCCGAGTTTTCATGCCTCTTATCTATAGCCTTTGGGCTTTTGTGTTATAATATGTTTCAAGTACGCCTTGCTTTTGCAAAAGTCACGTTAATTTTTTGTAGAAACATCACTCCACCAGTCATGCAGGCCGGCCTTTAGTATGACAATTCTCATGCTCCACCTCCGATCATCCCTTATAAGAAACTTATATGGCTGTGTTATGTGGCAGACAAGAGTGAAAGATCTAAGAGAAAATTTTGCTTAAAATTTTTTGCCTTGTACATTTTCTGCTTGCTGGAAGGTGAAATGGGTAACCATCAAAGTTTACGGGTAATTGTAATTGCAAACTAATTTGTTCATTATCGTTGAAAAATTGAAATTGAGAACATGAAATGAAGAGACAGAGTACTTGTACTCAAGACTGCCAAAGATTCCTGCTTCGCGTACTGTTAGAGATGATGGGGTCTAGACCACGCTTACATATAAAATCAATTTAGTCAAGACAATGTGCACGCACGCTAATCCAACGCAATCTTACATGGAATTATATGTACCTAAATGTGGGAAAGGAATTCTTCATCATGCCTCCTGAGATCTTTTCATTTATAAAAAGACAGAGTGGTAAAGCATGCAACTTTACCATATTGGGATGGATATATATGTCACCAAGATTTCAACTTTCATAATTATGGGTTAGAGGCCCCAACTCCCACCACTTATCATGACCCAAAAATTTTATTATTCGGTCCCAAATGACAAGCTGCAAGTTTGGTTAAATGACCTTGAGATCAGCTTAATTCGTATCAATGTTTCACATTGGTGATCAAGGCTCAAGCAAGTTAGAAGGTATAGCTTCTTTCTTAATACTATACAAATAATCTTCACTTTGTTATACGTTAAGTTTTTAAGCTTACTTTATAATATGGCAGGATTTAGATATTAAATCCTGGGTAATGATGTTTCTTAGAGGGTTTATTGATAATCCTAATAATTTGAGTTAGTTATCTCCACTATATACAATAATGATCTAAATAATTCTTTGTAAATTATAGCTCAAAAAATTTATATATTTTACATCTTTTTTCTTATCAGTCAACCAAAAGAACATTTAAAAATAATCCAATACCAGCTGTTTTAAATATTTTTTAAGCCAACTTAAGCTCGTTGGTATTGTATTATAGGCAAACAATGTGTGTTAAATAGATTCAAGCATCAAACGACTTCAAATATACATACATCTCAATTAATCGCCCAACATCCAAAGTGCTGTCAAAAGCATTTCAAATCAAAATAAACAACTTTGCTTTGAAAAATATCAAAATAAATATAATTATGCTATGTAAAAAACTCAAAATAAATCATGCCCACACTCCACAAACATCTAACCACAAACAATCAATATAAACATGTGAAATTATACAAAAAATGTGAAAACAACCAAATATCTATAAGCAGTATTTAGTAGAATTTTTGAAAAATACATTATGTACAACTGGCATCCTGGCATGTGTAAATTAATAAAGCTATTTACTAAATAAAGGAGGACATTTTTTGATGTTATTAAGTGGTGGGATAAGCATGACTATTTATAAAAAAGGAGAAAAAAATCAAATTGTCTAAAATAACCTTGAAGGTTGGATTTAGCAAATTATTTTTTTAAATATTAAGTAACCCTACTGGGACTGACAACTACCTTTGTCCTGTACATGTAGCCGGCAAATTTGGTGGCCAAGGTCAAGAGCAGCTAGTTTAGGTGCCCAAGGCTAAGGGCTGCCAAACCTGGCCGCCCAACACCTTATGTGGCGTGTGAGCATTCTCGGGGCTCGGCGGCTAGATTTGTGCACCCTTGGCCTAGATGGCCAAATTTAGCAACCTATGGATAAGGGCGATTGGATTTGGCTGTCCGTTTCTTTGCCTTAGGTGGCCAACCTCATTGGCTAAAAAAATTAATTTTTTATATAATTTATGTTGAATTATTTTAAATTAAATTTTATTAAAAAACCAGCCTAATAATAGTTTTGTTGTTATATTAAAATTTTACTTTTTTATAATTAGTTTGAATTCTCACACCACTTGGTAATGCCAAACCTTTTCGGTGAAAAGTTTAAGTCATTCATACTATGAACACTTTTTGGTTTTTAGTTTTTTTGTTTTTAATTTTTGGATAGAGACAGAAAATGAACGTTTTAAATGTGAAAGGACTGAAGGGGTAAAGAGTAAGAATATCTTCCAAATTGACCAAAATAAGCCCATCAGGCCCACATCACTAATTGATTCACGAATGTCCCAAACAGGCCCACATGCTCGTCCCCTGCATCAATTGAGTATTTTAACATCATCAAATAATTTACAAATTGCCTTATGCGGCCCATGCATCCATCTTACAATTTGGGGAACAAACGGTGTAATTCAAATTGATGTTTTCAAATATATCTCACTCAATTTGAGCCAAATTACTGAACTCTGAAACACAATCAAAACGGAACATGGGTTTTATGAAACAACACTAATTGGCTTTACCAATTTAGAGCACTGGAATTGCATATCTTTGGTAAATGTTTCTTGTATAGTAGACTCACTGAGGAAGTGATTCTGGCATCCATAAATCAAAAAAAAAAAAATCCCCAAAAATTGCAGAGAAACAAATCAGAAAAAAATAAAAAACTTTAAATTTTTCTATTTGTGATTGGTAGTATATATAGCCACTAAAATCTCCTCACATGAAGAGCAGTCCTCGTATATACGCGTCAAGATATATAACCAGTGCATCTCTTATCTCACCAACCTTATTATAGGCAGTGTTCACCCAGTTACTTACGAAATGGCAAAGTATAAACCGGTTCATATTTAATGTTGTTTTTAATGTCTATTTTGTTGCAAATTACAGTGTTAATAAACTATTGAATTTACTTTTGTTTTTATATTTTTTTTAAATTAATTATATCTCAATTTTGTGTTTTTTTATGCTAACAAATATTGGGGAGAAACTATTTCTGTCTATGCTTTTTTTTCCGTTCTACTTTTATCCATATTTTCGAGGGTTGGAAATTATTTAAGAAAAATAAATAAATTTGATACATTTTCGTTCAGTCAATTTTAATGGTTTATTTTTAGTAACTATCACCACCTAATTCCAACAATACGTACCTTTTAAAAAAAATTTATATACTATTATAACCATATTTTGTCTCCACAGTCATGATCCGTACGAAAAAACAGGGGACCTGGGATTTAGACAATTTTTTTTTAATAATAAGTTATTATATAAATATATATCTGTTAATTTAAAATCTTAAATAGTGAAAAATATACTCATTCTGTATTAATTATTAATTATAAACTTGACACATTAAAAAATTATGCATATACGTGGTGTTTGCAAACTATCTACAGGGTGGTCCTTTTTCCAAATCTTTTACCCTAAAAAATAACAAATTCTGATTGTTGTTCTGCTAGCTCTGCGCTCTTTGCCAATCCAATTCTATGCGCTCTTTCCATTTTTTTTTCGAAAAAAAATACTACTTGGGCTGTTATCCATTGTAAAGTGAGTTGATCACAGAGCTAATTTTCTGCGTCACTGCTCCGTGGAAACCAATACAAGTGACGAGTCACCATATATAACACATATATAATATATATATCCCATGGAGAATATTAACTGATGTAATATTTGCGTGATGACAACATATTGAGTTGATGTCGTCTGATAGTTATGATGGAATACGCTTTCCTCTTTCTGTACTTGTATATATGTGTTGCCATTTACTACTGTTTTCAACAAACCCATTTGGACTACAAATATGTATGGACTCGATGTGGTTTGTGAGTCGACATACGCCGACCGTCGCATTTTAAACGGGGAAAACCCTCCTAATTTTTTATACAAGCTCCAAAAATAGAAAAATTTTCAACGAATAGTTCTTATAAACGTTGCAATAGATATGTTGTCATTAAGGTCGGGTTGAGCTCAACTTGCAATAAAAGACAAGTTGAGCTTAAACTAACTTAAATGTAAGTTCTAATTTGACTATATTTAGCTCGAACTTGTTATAGTTTTTAATAGTTCATTGTATTTTTTACACTACAAAATTACAAGCAATATGTAAAAATGGCCGAAATGGGCAGAAAGTCCTAAAACTACCAAGTTACCAAGTTTAATTAGCTAGTATTATTATATCATTTATTTTTGAGATTTTAACGCACAAATAATTTTTATTTTCAACAACTGCAGCGGCCATTGCCCAAAATTTGACTAATTGCTATAAAGGTCTAGCCTTGCCTCATAAATTCATGGATTGAGAATCCCTAGCTGGCCAATGCATTCAGCTCAAAATTTTAAACATTATATTGGTTATTATCAGATCTCCAATATATATATATATATAGATATTTGATTCAATTGAGTTAAATTATATATGTTTAAACGAATTTTAAAATTATAAATAAAAAATTTCTTCGATATAGGAAAAGTTTTCATGAGTAATATTTAATTAAATATCGATTAAAATTAAGTATTCTTTTAAAAAATAAATTGAGTTTTAGATTCATCGATTAAAAAAGTAAATACAAATTTAAATAATATTAAAACATAGAGAGCTCCTTACGTAGCTCCTGACGCCAGCAGGAAATATCAGATCCAGCTTTCCTTTTCAGACCTCCACCGTCCACCACCAACTACATTTACCCTTTTACCCTCCCCAAAAATATCCATAATAATATTTTAATCCCCGCCTTTATAAAC
Organism: Piper betle; assembly: GCA_033002965.1. Taxonomy (NCBI): domain Eukaryota; kingdom Viridiplantae; phylum Streptophyta; class Magnoliopsida; order Piperales; family Piperaceae; genus Piper; species Piper betle. The sequence continues at coordinate 48,180 of JAURVB010004002.1, forward strand.
CCACCCGATCGCCCGATCCCTCTCGCGTATACCACTTCCTCCGATCGACATGGCCGACCCCGAAGATCTCGCCGTCCTCGCCACCGCCGGCGACGTCGCCGACGGAGCGTGGCACAAGGTCGTCTACCCCAAGCGCCACCGCAAGTCGGCCAAGCCCCGCTCCTATCCCGATCGCGATCACGACCTCCCCGGGGCCGCCCCCGATGTCTTCCGATCGGTGGAACAACAGGCCGAGAATCGCCGCCAGAGGGCAGCGGAGGCGCGAAGGACGGCGCTGGCGGAGGAGGATGCGTCGGCCGCGGCCGGGGCCCGGGGGAGGACGGTTCCTGGTTCGGACGAGGAGAGCGAGGGGGACGATGTTGCCCCTGCCGGCGACGGCGACGGCGACGCGGGGTTGAAGAAGCCGAAGCAGAAGAAGGTGAAGAAGCCGAAGATTACCGTCGCCGAGGCGGCCTCGAAGATCGACGGGGCCGATCTCATTGCTTATCTTGCTGACATCCCCGTTGTAAGTTGGAGGATTTGTTTTTCCCGTCTAGATTTTGGTTCCTAGTTTTGAGGTTGATATAATTTTGTTGAATTTGATGTTTGAATCTATGGGAAGATGTGAGCTTTACGACGATTGCGTTCTCGTTGTTGATTTTTTCTTTTTTTTCTTCAGGATTCTTATGAGGGCCAGCAACATATACAGCTGATGAGGTTTGCGGATTACTTTGCTCGCGCCTTCTCCGTAGTCGGGGCCGCGCAATTTCCATGGTTGAAAATGTTGAAGGAATCTCCCGTGGAAAAGATCATCGATGTTGGTCCTCTTTATGAACCTTTTTTAGTTCTAACAAATTTAGAATATCCGTCTTTTTAATATGATAATATGAGATTTTCCAAAGTTACTTTAAAATGAATGTGGATGGGTGATTTGTTGCCTGTATGTGTTTGTGTAATCTGTTCGTGATTTGGACAAGTAGCTAATTAAAACCGTTTTTTTAGCTTAATCCTTTTGTTTAGATCAAGTGATACATTTGTCAGGAAGGGGTCTTATTCCGCTAGTAAATGTGCGGTGGCCAAGATCCTCTGTTTTTCTTCACTGTGCTGCCTTGATTTTTCTGGTTATTGTCTAAAGTGAATATGTTGTATGTTTAACTGTTGCATCATGTGCTATTGAGATCTGTAAATAACTGCAAACTTGATGTTTTATGTGTGTTTCATATGGTTTTGCTGTCAGACTATATAGCTTTAAAATGTAAAAGCTCCGTTTGTGAAAAGTATTTTTCACTTATTGATCATGCCTGATTTATTTTATTTAAATGTGACAGCTTACATTTTATGTTTATTACCTATTCGGTTTTGGTTATAATGAATGAGTATGGTTATCTGATTCTGAATTCAGGCTGGTAACGTGCCTGTGTTTTTTTCTGAGATGGGTTATTGTTACTTTGATATGGATAGAACTTGTGAACCTTCAGCCCACATATGCCTATTTGAAGTAAAACAAGCTTATAAACTCTTCTCAGCGATCATAAATGCACATTTCTTTGGGCAGGGTTAAGGAAATGGTTGTGGAACTCCTTAGCATCCCTACTAATTGATGGACATTGTACTCTTGCAGGTACCTTTGTGCTATATTTCTGAAAATGTATATAAGACTTCAGCTGATTGGCTCAGTCAAAGATCCGTTGATTCTCTAGGTTCATTTGTTCTTTGGGCGTCAGACAGTATTTTGGATGTGACAAATCATTCAGGAACGAGCAAAGGCTTAAAGAAGCCAGTTCAACAGAGTTCGTTAAAAGCTCAGGTATTTTTCTTTTTAATTCTAAAATTGCAAAGTGAAACAGTTTTGAATATGATACCTAAGATTATAGTGATGCCATTTCAAATCAAAATTGGTGAATTTTGAATTTTGAATTATTAATCTTTGTGACAACTATGTTTCGATACCGTCTTTTTAATCTTAAAAATTTAGAATTTATGACTTTGGCATTGAACTTCTCTATCTAGATGAAATTTTCTTACCGCCCGACATTCTCTGAATATGTTGAAATGGGTTGGCTGAATATGATCCATGCCATGCATCCTAACTATTAAGATTCCTTTAGCGATATTTTTCCTAACAATTTGTATGTCATTGTTGGGTGGCAGGCATTTTTCCCCTGGGAGGTAGGAAATATAGTAGATGATAATAATGACAAAATCTGGTTTACTGTATAACGTTTGATGGACGTTTACACAAACAGCAACTGTTTCCATTTTCTCTAATACTTTAAAATTATTCTTGATTGAATTCATTGCCTCTTTCCTTCAATTAATGTGGCTCTTTTTAAATGTCTATTGAATTGAATTTTTGACTGTTTTGTGAAGGAAATATTGGGTCAGGTTTTTGCTATTTTTAAACTTGTAGGTAGTATAGAATCTCATTTTAACGAATTAAATGCATGTAGTGCCATTTATGATTATTCAGACATCGTTGTCTAAACTTTAAATTATTCATCCTTCTGAGGCAATAATGAGGCAAACATATCTGCTTTGATTGTTTTGACTTTATCTGTGCATCTTACAATTATTAATGTTCTGTTGGATTCTGTGGCAATAAGATGCTCCTTTCCTTGATTTAGTATAGGTTTATATAGAAATTATTGACTGGTACATTTCTAGAAATCCTCCACTAAATATCCTTTATATATTGTGATTGCTTCCTATGCAAAATTGTCAATAGGTTATGCCAATATTTTCTTTATGCGGTCTCATTTTCATAATTTTAAAATTAGTTGCAAGGATTCAGTATAGTAGTGTGTCATCAAAGTTTCATTTAAGCAATGCTCTTCAATTGCAATGTTACCAGCAGTAAGTTTTATTTTGACGCCTTTGCATCTGTTCAGGTGGAGATTTTTGTTGTTTTGGCAATGATATTAAGGCGAAAAACCAGACGTACTAATCAATCAACTGTCAATCTTGAGGGACAAACTCAATTATAGAGTTCAAGATAACCTTCCTGTATTCATATGGATGATCACTCAGGTAGATTTATGAATGTTACTTGGAGAAAGTTAGATTTTTTTTTAGGAATTTGGCTTTTGAATGTGCATATTATTTTTTCAACATGCAGGCATCTCAGGGAGACTTAGCTGTGGGAATGTATGCATGGGTGCACGCACTTTTGCCTCTAATCTCTGGAAAATCTAATTGCAATCCTCAGTTGAGGGACTTGATATTACAGCTTGTGGAGAGGTTAGTCTTCATGATGATTCTAGCATTATGTGGAAGACACTGGAAGAGATATTTGATGTCTTATACTGCTGTCTCAGGCTTTTATCTGCACCCAAGTGTCGGACTATTCTATTGAATAGTGCTGTTAGGAAGGGGGAAAGGCTAGTTCCACCTTCATCTCTAGAGCTTTCGATGCAGACTGCTTTTCCCGCACCATCTGCCAGAATCAAGGTTCTTCATTTAAAATATTTTTGTCGAGCATTTTAACATAAACTTTCACTCTGATGATTTGTAGCATTGATTTAGGCAACGGAGAGGTTTGAAGCGGTGTACCCTATTTTAAAAGAGGTGGCTCTCGCTGGGCCTTCTGGAAGCAAGGCACTGAAACAAGTCTCACTACAATTGTTTGTTGTGTCTTTGAAAGCAATGAGTGAAGGCAAGTCTCCACTTAGGGTCTGTTTAGTTGTTTCAAAATTGTATGAAAGAAATGTAAAATTAAGGTCAATTTTTTTTTTTTTGTGTTTGGATGTTTTGAAATTTAGTCAAAAGAAATTTTAATCTCAGTCAAAATAAGTCTATGTAGAAATTTTATAAAGCAAATTTTTTTATGAAAAACAAAAAAATTGGGGGAAATTTTGGGTGTCACATGCACAGGGGAATAAATATTCCATTTTTTTGTAATTTGTTTACTATCCAAACATGTAAAGGAAATTTTAAAATTTTCATGTTATTTCATTTTATTGCATTTTTATTTCCTATGAATTTTTTTTCATTTACACTATTTTCATGTCAGCCAAACAGCCCTTAGTGTCCTGTACTTAAGCTTGTTGAAAATTTATTTTCTAATTTTTTGCTCCATTAAAAATTCTTCTATCTAATTTTCCACTCTCTACTCTAATCTGGTTTTAACTCAGGTAATGCTGGACTCAACAAAGAAGCGGCTGACATATTTATTTGGTGTTTGGCACAAAATGTTGATTGCTATAAATACTGGGTTCGTGAGATACTTGTTTGTGCATCATTATCCTTCACGTGATTATTCAAGCAGTGAATTAACAAAAAAATTGGATCATTGTAGGTGAAGCACTACTCTGAAAATATTGAAGCTAGTGTTGTTGGCTTGCGCACACTCTGTGATGAGTGGAAGCAGCATGCCACAGAGTTGGCTCCTTATGACTTGTTGAGACAAACAATAAAGTTCATCAAGCAGGAGGTAGTCTATATTTGTTTCGCAATGATTTTTGAATTTTGGTTTGCCATACTGCCTGCACTTTTTGGTTTCTTGAATAGTAAGTTGTAGCTGCATGTGTATTATTATGGGGGTTAATGAGCTGTTATATTATATTTTCTCTTTTTTTTTTACTTTTGCAATTTTGCAGAATGAGAAAGCTCTGGCAGAAGATGTCGATGCCAACACGCAAGCTCGCATTAAAGAGGTGGACAAATATTGCAATCTGATACTCAAACAAGTCACTCGTGGTTTTAGCTGTATGAAGGGTGGGCTCTTTGTTCTGACAGTAGCCATTGCTGCTGGTGCACTTACGATATTACCGAGCGTGGAGTTCTGGGACTTGAACAAGCTTTACGTGATGTTCTCTTCAGCTCTACCTGCTTGAGTTGGTGATGGGGGCTTTTGTGCAAACAGATATAGTTATATGAGTCCTAAGGAAGAATCCCAGCAAAGTAACCTTTGCAACGAGTTATGTACGAAAGACAGCTGTTTGCCCAGGTAAGAACTAAATAGACTTGAGCAATTTCTGGAGTTTTCCATAACTGTTAGTCCTGAGGTACTTTTCATTGAGATCTAGTTTTAAAGTGCCTACAGCTAAGTTTGCAGTGGGTTTTTCCTAGGTATATGGTCTCAGTATTTCTCTAATTTCAAGTTTTCATTTGATATCTTGGTGTATTGGTGAACGGTAGTTGCAAACACAAGTTGAATGACGTGAGGATAATTTCTTCTCTGTAAACTTTTCTTCAATAAATCAGCAAGATATGACAGTTACTGTTTTGTTATACAAGTCCTTGAATGTTGAAAGGTTCAACTAATGATGCTCTCAATGCGGATAGTTTAGCCTGATATATCAATCTGTTTGATATGTCCATCATAGTTTACCTTACTCTATATTTCTTTTTTATTTATTTATATATGCCATAGAAGACGCCTCCAACCGGGGTCTGTAGTTTGGGAGTTCTCTTAGATTTACACTAAATGTAACAAAGAAAATTATAGATGAAATTGAAAAACAATTGATAGCTACAATATTAATCAATATGATGCTATTTTAAGATGAGCATTCTACAGTCATGCACTGACGTAGTTAAAAGTGATGAGTACATAACTACGTATGCTTGAGTTCCATGGTCTCTTATAGTCGGTATTAGTTGAGGTTCGATGGGCATCGAACATGGCGGCACATTGCGAGTTAAATGGGAAAGGTGATCATCGGTGAAGACAAAACATTTCTAACCGTTTGCACAATAAAAAAACCCCTCGCCTTGTCTTATTTTTCTTTGAGGGAAAGAAATAATCCCCTTGTTTTGCATAGACGCCTCCATTCCTCAGGCATAAATGACTCGTGCACATTTTTTGGTAAATCCATCTACGTAAAAATGGCTCCTGCGACGGGATGGACTGCGTGCACCCAACGCACTGGCCGTCCGTCCTGTCCATTAAAACTACATCCAACAGAATTAAAGTGGGCAGTTTTGATCAAAACCTAAAACGGTTATTAAATGAACATTAAATATCAATGCCAGATAAGTTAGTTATTTACATTTAACGCCAAGATGGTCGTCTGTAAACTGGCACCTCCGCAGGGTCCACTTTCTCCCAACCACCACACAGAGTTAAGTTCTAATTTTAACAAATTTTAGTTATTTATCAATGTTTTGCCTCGGCCAGTGCCACAGGGAAAAAGTTACCACCATTGTTGATTCGGGTTCGAAATCGGTCCAAACATTGTTTACCAACCTCTACCTGTGAAATCGGTCCAAGCATTTGTGATCGTAGCCTTTTCAGAAACAGCGGAAGTGCAAGAAGCAAGCATGTAATTTCAACGGAGTTGAGTCCAAAAACTAATGATCATAGTCATCACTGTACAACTTGCAGCTTGCTTAAGATTGCAAGGACAAGGACACATCCCATGGTTAGGTTCCTTCTCAAAGTCCTCATAAGGCGGAATGATTTTCATAAAATTCGGTCAAGCAAGGTGACACTTCCTCTTCAAGCATTTGCAAGACCCGGTTCATGGTTGGTCGACTCTCAGGATCTGCTTCAGTGCACTTGGCTGCAATTTCCAGTATCAATTCAACTGTTTCTGCATCTGCATCCTTGCATGTTTTGTCCACTATTTCTAGGAGTCGGTTCTCCATCAATAACGTATTCATCTGCATGTTGCCACTTACATGTAAAAAATTGCCGAAGAATAAGCAATTGAAGTTTTAGGAAATTGGTGAGGCGAAAATACACTTACCCAGCCAACAATATTCAGACCCCTCTTAACAAATGATGGGTCAGTAGGCCTCTTTCCACTTATCAATTCCAATAAGAGCACCCCATAGCTATAAACATCTGATTTCTCGGAGCCTCGTCCACTATTTAAATATTCTGTAGATGAGATAATTTAGTTAAAAACCACGGTTTGTCATCATACTGACAATGAAGAAGTTTTTGACAAGCATGTACTTGCAATAGAATTGCCAATTCTTAGAACAAATAACAAAACCTGACCTGGAGCGAGATAGCCAAAGGTACCAGCAACTACTGTTGTCACATATGCCTCATCATCTACCAAAAGATTTGCAAGACCAAAATCTGACACATGAGGCTCCAGGTTTCGGTTAAGAAGGATGTTGTTAGATTTTATATCCTGATGTACAATTCGTGGACAACAATCATGATGCAAATAGGCAATTCCCCGAGCAGTTCCTATAGCTATTTTTAAGCGAGAAGTCCAGTAAAGAAACAACTGCTTGGGTCCATGTCCTTCAGTTCACCACAACACGTTCATTAGTAGATAGAATAAGAAACAAGAAATGCTAAAACGCGTGATAAGGATCATACCGTGCAGAATATTATCTAAGCTTCCTAATGCAAAATAGTCATAAATTAATACTTTCGAGGAAGGAAGACAGCAGTAAGCACGTAAGCTGACAAGATTTTTGTGTTTGATGCTGCCCAGTATTTCTAGTTGCCTTTCAAATATCTGGTTTGATCCTTCTCTGGCAGTGTCAATACTCTTGACAGCATATGCACAACTATCACTCATCACCATTTTGTAGACGACTCCATATCCACCAGAGCCAACTACATCATCTTCTTCTAGTTGCTCTAGCTTCCTGATTATCTCTATTGAATCATATGGAAGATTACCGTGGAAAGTGACAAGCTTTGCACCTAAAAAAAATTGATGAATATAATGCGTACATGTGAGGGATTTTGATGCATCACAAATTGTAAAAGAATATTAAATTAAAAAATCACCTATATCTTGTTGCAACTGCTTATTTATTTGAGTGTACTTCTTCCCAACTATCTTCCGCTTCCTGGATACTAAGCAGATCATAAAGCAGCTAAAGATACTGAATAGACCGATTGTGGATAGTGCACCAATGAGAAGGTATTTCAGAACATGGGATGATCTTCTCGGTTGCGCTTCAGAACTCCCTTAAAACAGATGAAAAATGATAGTCAAAATAACCAATGAAATTAGAGATTATTAAGTGATACGACAGTTAAAACAAAGGAAAACAGATGACCATGTAAGAGATGTACCTGCTGCACCATTCGGCACTGTATGCGGTAATATCACAGGGAATCCCATGGAAGTCCGACATGGCTTGCGAATTTGCAAACCACATAGATCTGGGTTGCCAGAAAACCTGCATAAGTATCCCAACAAGGAAGGAGTAACTACAATATTTGCCGCAAAGAAAATAATCGACTGTATGGTTTAGCGGTAAGATATAGCTGTTAGACCCAATAAGATATGAATATGATAGGCTGATAGCACACAAAAAATAAGGCACTGTCCATTTAGAAATTTTGACACGAACGAATGCTAACATGGGATATTCCTTATTGGGTCATATACCTCCTAGGCTGTAAGGTCAAACAGAAAATTAGCACTCTTTAGTGCAGAGATGATAAGTAATTCTGTAAATTAAACCACGTAATCATTGTGGTTTTAATCCCATATATTCTGCTATTCTCTCAAATGTAATATGTCAACAACTGGAAAGATCAAGTGAAATCTATACAGACAATTTATGCACAAGCGGGTCAATTTAGCTGTTTTACTAATCAGAGGAAGAAGATCATTATCATTACAGCCACCCAAAAAATGATGTCATTTTGAAATATTAAGTAGCATAACAGCTCTAAGTACGATTATGACATCAACTACTGCATTCCTTCTCAGAAAATAATCTAGCATCTACAGAAGTGAAAACCTGGAATTATACAAAACTGCATGAAAATGTTGGATTAACTCACGAGTTGCCTCCAAAGGTGCCCAAAACACCCATGTTGGGAATCTCCCGAAGAATAAGTTACATGATAAGTTTCTGCAGCAAAAGTATTCGCGTACAAATCAAAAACCAATGATTCAACTCCTTAAGCTAAAACCAGCGCAGGGTATATGCAAAAATGATTGTGAGAAAGAATACAAATATAATCGTGCAAAATCCAACTTACAGAGAGCGCAATTGGCCGAGACGGCCAAGGGAGGCAGGTATTGCTCCTTTCAATGAATTACTAGAGAGGTCCCTGAATTCCAAGTTCAAAAAACATTAAGTCAATGACCAAATCCTCAATAAAAGGAATGAAGCTACTGACACTACTCAGAAAAAAATAAATAAAGATCATGCTTCATACAAGATTACGAGGCGAGAAAGGTTGCCCAGCTCTGTGGGTATTCCACCCTGTATAAAATTAGCCCTCAGGTATCTACAGACAACAAAAAATGAGATTCAACCAAAAGGTAAAAAAATCTCTTTCATGCTATGTAAAAAGAACATGAATTTGCAGCGAAAGCGAAATCTATGTAAAAAAACGAACATTGCTTTGAGCTCCGGGCAGTTGCCAATTTCAGAGGGGACTACACCGCGCAACCTGTTCTGGTGAAGCGCCCTGGCAACAAAACACTCGATATGTTCGCATTTCGTTGATTGTGAAAAAAAACCCAACAAACTTTGAGGTTGTATTCGAGCTGTGTGACTCACAGTCTTTGCAATCTGCGGAGTTTCCCAATGCTCGGCGAGATCACTCCTCCCAATAGCATGTACGGCAGATTTCTTCTCCATCCCCCGCCCCCAAATATAAAAAAAACAAAACAAAACAAAACAGACAGAAAAGATGAGGAAACCGGCGGAATGAAACCAAAAGATGGAAACTTTTTGGACGCGGAAGGCAGGCGACGGAAAACCACTCACATGGAACTGACGGTGTGGTCGCTGGGATGGCATGCGATGCCGGTCCACCGGCAGGGCGTCGCGTCCGCCCGTCCCAGCCGCGGAGGCGGCCCTTGGTGTCATTCAAAGCCGACCTCACCTCCAACAACGCCACCCCTTACACAACCAACGACATGTAGTACAACAACATGAAAACATCAAAAACATCAAACAGAACAGCAGAGAGCGGCGTTGATTGGGGAGCCATGGCATTACCATCGGGGGAGAGAGCAGCGGAAAAGCGGCAGACGACGGCGAAGGCGATCCACAAGAGCAGCTGCTCCATGCGACGCATTGGAGCCCAAAAAAGCAGCAATCTTTGGATCGAGATTCCCCGGCGGCTCCTCCTCTCCTCTTTCTTCTCCTTCTTTTTGGTGGGAGACAAATTGATTTGAATTTTTAGGGGGGGCGTGCGTGGGGAGGCGTGCGGTGAAAAAAAGGTCGAAAATACCCGTTATCAGAAAAATAATAATAATAATTCAATATTAATATTCGACTTTGTTTTTGAAATTGACGCCTGGGGCCCTGGGCAAGTGTTGACTCTAACAACAGCGTCTGAATTCGAGTTTAAATAAAAAGTTTTTTTATTCATTAAAGAGCCAATTTACGTTTTGTTTGTCGCAAAATTTAAGATTTTTCTCTTTTTTTCCCCTTTCCTTTACAAATTCATTTGTTTATTGTTTTACCCACCTTTTAAAATTTAAGTAGTATGAAAGTAATTCTAAAATAATTTTACAGAATAAAAATGAGCAATATAATTAATAAAGTTGATTAGTAATGGTCGAGAACATACTGTAACTATTTACCGATTTATCAAAATTAATTAATTAATTATTTCATTTAAAAATATAAATTCTAACTAAAAATTAATACTCAACTGGGCTTAATCATGGTTTCGTAAAAACAAAGTGTCTCAAATACCTATTATAGGTACAAAATGGGAAAACATATCACATTTGACCATTTTCTTTTTCAAAATCATGTTTGTATGAATAGAAAAAATTAACCGTATCTACTTTACTTTATAATCAGTAAAACGGTAAAAGTCAAGTTGGTAGACGTTGTGAAATTGGTAAATGATTTGATTATATTTAATCCTCATGAGTTAAAGCCATTAACTGAGTTTTTTAGACACAAAGAAATTAAAAAATAATTATTGGGTAGGAACATCCTTCCCAGGCTTTGGAAGCAATATAGGAACATCCACCCCAATTTGTATTAAACAAACCTCGGAAACCTCATATTCATAAGGTTGATCCAAAAAGAAACAAATGAAGTGTAAATGTACAAGATTTTTTCCAAATCATGCTGGCGAGATCTCCCCTTGCATATACAAAGCGCAGCAGAAGATACAAATTCCCTAGGTACACTGGTTGGGAGGGAAAAGAGAAAAAGAAGCCAACTAAAATATGAGGAAAGAAGAAGGCTTTGAACATTTCATCAGTTTATCCTATACGTCCCATTTATCTGCCCGTCCATCGAATTCCCATTTATGGCTACCCAAACTCCCATACATCTCCGAAAATTTAATCAAACAATCACTCCTAATTTGATAATGCACTTGAGTATTCCGACTAATAGCTGCCCCTGAAAATTTTGAAGTATCAATTGCCCACGCAGGCTTCACATATTCTACTGCCCTAGGGGAACTTCTATTTGCATACAAAAAGTTCATGAGCACATCTTCACAGTTAAAGAACTTGTCCACAATCTCCCTTCCTGGCTTTGCCTTCTCACTCCAGTACATCTCGAATGCTAATTTGCTGTCCATGAATGCTGCCCCAGTCAGTATCATATTGTAGCCTCTCCTTGAACGGGCATATCTTTCATCTCTGTATTTCAAGGGATTTCCATCAATAAGCCGAGGGTAGAACCCAACAATTCTGTCGGGGTGTTCCCTCCAAACCTTGAATCCTCGTTCCACATCATTGCAAGTCATCATAATATCATCATCAAGCTCTAGAACAGCACGTGTTTTTATAAGAGGATCAACCCTAAAACGGTTGTTCAAGGAATTGCGCTCCTCCACTCTAATCCTAACAGGCACCACAGAGTCCAAATCACTCAGTGCAGGAGGCTGGCCTTTGTTCCAAACCACCACTATTTCCCTTACAGAGGAACACCTCGAGTAATGCTTGACATACATTTTCAAATTCCACAAACGGGCATCATAAGTCATCGTTAGCAATGTGAACTGTGAGTAATGATCCTTGAACAGGTATGGCTCTTGAGCACCATTCCCACCATAGATATATCTTACCCCTGTGCAAGCTAAAACTACACCCATGACACATGCCAATGCCAAAATTGATCGCCCAATGCAAGTGTTTGACTTTATTCTTCCACTTACAAGGAGACTTGCCCTGTTCAAACGGGCACAGAAACGTCTCAGCTTAGATGACAGCAAATGAGAACGTTCTCGCTCCCATGTAGTAATAATGTCACTTCTCTTTCCTGCACCAGGCACACACCAATAAAGGGGAACAATACATTTTATAGCCCCAACCAAAAGTCCAACAAGTAAGACTAGAGCAATCACACCTGCAACTGCAGAGAGGCCAATTACAAGCCTGTGTACAGAATCACCTGAAGGTACCCTGTCACCATCCATAACAGCAATCCATTCACCTGATCTCAGACTTTGAGCATCTAGGTGATGATACCGAGCACCATTCCAAGCATTTCGACCTTTCATAGATTCATTCATGCCCATCTGGACTTCAATTTCATGATATTCATTTTCATTGAGAACATCCACTTTGAAAAGGCGAACACGCCTTCCATAGGTTTCACCACAATCTTGGCCCACACGATAAAGGGCATCATTGTAAAGAAATGGGCGACCTCCATTTCGAGCCCCAAAACTCTTGTCAGTGTTATATATGGGATTCTGCTTGTGTGGTTTCCATGGTCCCAAAGGAGAGCTGCTAAACCATATTTCCAGTTCACCATTTTTTTGGGTACCAAAGCCACTGAAATCTGAGCCAAAGAGCCAATAATTTCTGTTATAGTTAATAATAACGGAATCTACAAGGGGTTTTTTCATGACAACTCGTTCTAATGTCCACTGAAGGGGAAACTGAATTGCCCTATAGAGTCGGAGGTCCCCATTCTGGCTGCTCTCAGGTAACATGTATATCTGGAGACAACAAGTAATCAGAAACAAGAGTGTTACTAAAAGAAAATGAAAGATGCAAGGTCCCATATATAATACTTGGTGCTTCACCTGATCATGATACCGGAATACAAATGGATAAGAAAGGTGCCATTCCTCATCTAACACAATGCCAAGGTGCTTCCAAGTTACTCCTCGGTCATCACTTATTGCCACACCTATGTCTCCTTGCATGGTAACTGAATTCTTGGTCTCAAAAAATAAATATAGAATATTGTCCTGAATATAAATAGATATGATTAAGTATAAACCATCTAGAACCAAAATACAAATATAAAATATTTAAAAATACCATTCAAAAAAGGTGGAAAAAAAGTTCAACTTCTAGATATAACATTTTATAGAAGACATGTATCAGCTGCACACCTCATAATAACTAGTCTTAAATCTCACGCCACAAAACCCTTTAAAAGCAAAGACTAATCATGATGGAAGCCTTTTAGTCAGCACTGGTCATGACTCAGGATGTCACATCATTATCACCCGTGTTTGAATGAAAAAAATGTCGTAGCAAAATATGGAAGTACACCTAAATTTGATATAAGTTCTCAACACACCTGCTAAGAACTGCACTTTTTCCTAAAGTAGAATCAGAACAATTTGAACATGTATTTTAAACCAAGAAAGGTCCAAACTTCTAGACAATAATTTAGTCCATTCAACTAAACAATTGAAATTGCAATGACACAGACACTCAGCATAATTTAATTCTTCTAATATTTGTCCTGTCAATTTCCCCACATAGTGCGAATGCATGTCTCCATTGGAAAAGGCCCAGGAAAAAAATAAAAATAAACCCTTGAACGTTGGGAGAGATTCATTCCAATAAAATTGAATGAAGTGGATTTAAGTGCCCACATACAATAGTGCCACTTAAAAAGTTCCAACACTCTCAAAAGGACGAATGGGTAGCTGAGAAGATGACAAGCTTAATACTTCCTAGGATCCCTTTCACTCGTAACCAAATGAAGGCATAGCAAATCACCCTGACCATTCGTGGTAATAACAAAATATCAATACATATGGAAAAAGAACAATTTTGCCATGCATTGACCAAATGGATCTTAACATCTTAACACAGCCAAAGCAAACAATCAGGAATTACTAAAACAAAAGAATTCTAACTGCATCTTTCACAGAACTGATCATGCCAAATAGAATAGTGCCAATATCTGCTTTTTGTCTTTGCCCAACATAAGTTCTGGGCCATGTCAATTAAAGGAGTTATGCAACATAGGAAAATACCTTCAGCTTTTAGAATATCATTCTCAGGATCTCCTTTAATTAGTTTTATTTCAGTAACCATATAGAACCTCAAACTAATCTTACAATGGTTAGTAAAATTCCTGAAAATATAATTTAAAAGATCAATATTTGACTTCCACCTGGTATAGATAAGTGATTAACAGTTGAAATACTGGTTAAAGAAATCATACTAAGTGTTGTGTTGCCAACGCTATTAGAATCTTAATAGGCACCAATGTCTTATTTCATTTTATAAAGACAACAAGTATTCTAAGAACAACAACTATTATGTGCAACCTTGACCATATTGAATTTCGAACATGTCAACTCGTTTCCTTATGGACACTTCATAGCGCAACCTTTGCTAAGATGCCAAAAAAAGAAAAAATCAATCCTCACAGATAGTGCGAGCCAATTCAGAGCTCCAGGTATCCCTCTACTGTTTTTTATATAATTAATACTTAAAATTCATGTCATAAGCCACCTAAGCTAACCAACGACCCCTTCATTCCAGCCCAACTAGCACATGCAAGATCAAGTGGGACGTTCTATTGTTTAACTAATTTACTGAGATTCGTTCAGCACCCGCCTCTCCCAGATGAAATTGGCCAAGTTACAATGCAATTGGGGGAAAAAAATGATGAAGGCGCGTCAAAGTTTTGAAAAGTCAACCGTAATAAATTATTGCCCACGAAAAAAGAAAAAAATTAAAGAAAAAAATTCTAAGCAACCCAAAACTTACTACGTTGATGAAGACACTGAACTAATAAGCAAAGGCAGCAAACTCACATCTTGGAACAGAAATGGGTCGGCCACGAAATTGCTGGGGAAGCCGGCATCAGACGCAGTAGCACAAGTGACCACCGGGTTCGCCACCGGCCACGCCGCACTCTTATCATCCCCAAAACCCATCTGCACCACCGCCAAAAGCCAACACAAGAAAAAATAAGAAAGAAAACCTTTTTTTTACCACACACAGAGCAGCACAACCACCCGAAACCAGCACCAAGGATGCTTACCAACTCGATTGGCTTGAGCTCAAAGGGCGAATCACCATAGAAGACGCCGATCGACCAAGAGCCCTCGCTATCAACCCGGCACCCCAATGAAGCGGGGAGCAGGGCGGAGCGGGCGAAAGGGGAGAAGGCGAACCAAGCAAAGAAGGCGGCGAACAAACCGAGAACCAGGAAGGAGCATGCAAAAAAGAGGAAAGGAGTCGACAGAAAGCAGCGCGCCCACCTCCACTTGAGCCGTGTCTCCCACCACCCCCCACCGCCGCCGCCGGCTCCCCCGCCGATCGCCGGGGCGGAGCCCATCTCCGGGCCTTTCTTGGTCGCCAGATACAAATAGACGGAGGAGGAGGTGGAGGAGTGGGGGAGGAGGTCTGGTCATGAAAAGGCGAGGAATCGGATAAAGGGGTGGGCAATGCCAACTTGCATTTCGAATTTGCTGCTACAAATTTAAAAGCGCACCAACAAAAAAGCCAAGGAGGAGAAAACGAAAACCAATAACAACTGCTTAAAAGTCTCAAACAACTTCCATTCAATGCAACCAAAATCAAATGCCCAAATTTTTATCCCACCCGGAGTCAAAATTCTGGGCTGGTGAAACTTGAGATGATCAAGAAGACACTTCCATAAAAACAAGAATTGTCGCCATGTTTGATTTCGGACAGGCTTGGGGAAATGGAATGGAAGGGTATAGGAAATGTCGTGGTGGGGTGGGGGTATTGGGAGGAATGATGATCACAATGTTGACTGCCGGCCCACTGGCTTAAACACATGTGTTTGGAGCGTTGTGGCTCGTGGAATTACTCCATTTCTTGTGATCTCTCTCGCATGGCTGCAACCGAGATTTGTACATGAACCATTTCTTTTTTTTTTTTGAAATACGTGGATGGAAAAAGGGTATGGTTTTCTGTATCGCCCGCCAATTGGTGGAGTGTTACGGTATAAATCTGTTCAATTCATATTTTATTTTTTATTTAAGCTCTGTTTAGTTAATAAACTTAATACAAAATAAATAAGAAATTCATCAAATCGTGAAATTTAATCGCAAACCATAAATGATAATTTTTTGATATAATATTATCTTACTTACTTTTAAATATATTTTTAAAAATTTTACCATGATTAAATTTCTCATAAAAAATAAGTTTAAACGGTAGGTTGAAGAAATTTTATAATTTAAAAAGGTTTATACATTTTATATCCTCTTTTTTTGTAACAACTAAACCAATCATTACATCAATCTTTCTCCGTTGATTTGTAAAGAATAAAAAGGACGGGATCTATTCACTCTTTTCGATTTTTTTATCTTTCAATTTTTAAATAAATATTGATCTTTTATTCTAGGTTCTCTTACTTAAAAATGGGCGAATAGTAATAATAAAGAGCCTTGGCACCCATGCTTTATCCCCATACAACATTTTTCCTTATATTAGGGTTCAAATTCATCATGTTCCAAGGCTTTTGTAGCCCTAAACTTTGACTCCCGAAATAGTCACCAGTGTTCTTTAATTAAATCCCACCCTCACCGGATCTGTATTATACAGAACTCCAACTTGAGAATTCTTTAACAAGCCTATATATATATATCATATCCATAAAGCTATCGAGATATATAGATAATACAAAAAGAAAGAAAGAAAGAAAGAAAGAAGAGGGAAGGAGGACGAGAATCACGAGAGCTAATAAGAATTAAACTGAAAAAAAATATTTTAGAATTATTGTACTGAGTGGTCGCTTAGGATGCCACCTTTCCATCTATTCGGGCCCATCTGGTGGGACCACCTTGACCTAAATTACCCTTGGTAGACGTAAAGTGAGCAACACAAAAATGGTCATGCCAGTCCCGGGTTAGTCCAAGATAAGTGACATGCATTTGCAATTCTTTCTTGGTAGGATGGCACGACGGCCTTACCTTGAAACTGTCGAGTTATAACCTTCAAATAATTGTAGCTGGCAATTTGTTCAGATAAGCTGGTGGAGGTCAAGAACAACGCGTATTCCATTCCCTCATCTTTTTTGGTATATATGGATTATCATGACCAACTAATTAAAAAAATCCAACATAGCCAAAATCAATTAGTTTAGCTAATAGAATACTAAAGACCAAAACAGCTGGTTGAAATGACAATGGGCGCAGCCCTGGTAGACGCGATAAGAAGACAACAGTTTTTAAAATGCAGTATAGCTAATTCTTACATAATAGCTAATCTTCTTATGTTGAATTGGCTCTGAGATCACATTTAGCACATTTTTATTTGACAGATGGTCATGTCTACCTTGTATCTTGCTCTGTAAATTTGATCAAAACCAAACCTATCTGTTGCAAGATCTCTTTTTTTCACACCGATTAGTTGATTACCCAGGAACGACCTGTTGGGCTTAACTAGTTAATCAATGTGTAACGAAGTTAATTAATTTAGATGACTTACCTTGACTTAAAAGTGCTTAAGTCACACGACTCGGAAAGATATGAGAGTGCGGCTCTTTTTTTTTCCAAAGCAAATTTTTATTTCTCTTTGTTGTACCTACTTTTGCTCTCCGTCAACGAGTCCTAATTTAATATACCGGCCAAGTTTGCTGCCAAGCCGGGTGTTTATTATTTGAAGTGGATGTCAGATTTTACCATGCACAAAATGAAAATATTAGTCTCTACAAAAAAATAAACTTTAAGCCTTCGAATTTGGATGCT
Organism: Piper betle; assembly: GCA_033002965.1. NCBI lineage: Eukaryota > Viridiplantae > Streptophyta > Magnoliopsida > Piperales > Piperaceae > Piper > Piper betle. The sequence continues at coordinate 65,944 of JAURVB010004002.1, forward strand.
CAATCAGCAAAGGCAAAAAGTGGTAAAACTGAGGGTGGCCAGTTAATCAACTGTCATATATTGGTTCATATTAGCTCATTAATTCTGATGAACTCGGACTCATTATCTTAGATCTGTCCAAGAAATGTTCAGCTTAAACTTAATGTACTTTAAATAAAGTTTCAGCACAAAAACTGTTTGACTCGTCTCAATCTAAAATTCGAATTTGAGGTATTAAAATTTGATAAAATATTTAGCTTAGCTCAAGAAGTTTTTTTTTAATATGTACTATTTATGTGCATGGATAACTTAGGTATAGTTGAAATATTATTTATATTTTAAAAAAGAGTTTTGTATACATGAGTTATATAGCTCATATAATTTATAAGAGCTATATAGCTCATATAATTTATATGAGGTATAAATTTTATTTAGAGTAATTTAGTATGTCCCACTCCTCAAAATTACCCACATAAATAAATGTAAAAATAAATATTAAGTACTTTAAAAATTTTAAATTAATTTAATATTTTTACAGAACAGCAATGGCTGATATAAAATGTCAACAATATAAAAATCTAGATATTCATTCAGATCACACAGTTGTATTTTTGTGAGTAAGATAAAATTACCCTGATCATTTGATTTTTTTGTAATCTAAGGGTTCACATGAATTAGTTGATACAAAAATGTTAACAGTTTTTTATACTAAGTTTTCTCATATTTTTAAAAAAATTTAAATAATTATAATAAAAATTATTTTTAAAAATATTTTATGTATCTAACTCAATGTTGTAAAAATTGGAATTGGTAATTGAATCGATTTTTAAAATTTTTGAATCGAACCGGTTCATGAACGATTCATAGTTTATTTTGAATCAGTAAATTTTAGTAAGATTGCACATGTGTTTGTATGAAAATTGCTTTATCAAGGATAATAAAATCAAAATAAAATTTAATATTGAAGTAATTTTTTTGTCACATTATATTTGATTATAAAATAAAATATTTTAAACAATTTGTATAGACTTTAGATTAATAAATGTCATAGATAAGGTGAAATCACAAGTAATAAGAAATCATAAGTTAAATTCTCTCATATTTACATAGATTATATATTTACCCATCATATAATTATCAAATATTAAAATATATAAAATCCGGTAGGAACCCTGATTCATGAATCGCTTGTGAATCGGTCAAACTTGGTTTAAATTGGGCAATTTAAATACTAATTATACAGATTCAATCTAGATATAGTTTTTGAGTTGAATTCTTATGAAGTCAATTTAAATCGACTGAAGTGGCTAGTTCAAACCAATTCTCACAAGCAATGCTCTAACTTCATATACTTTTAGACCATATTACGTGGGACTTGCTAAAAAAAGGTTTAAAATTGTAGATTGAAACTAATTGTTATAAGAGGAGGTACGAACTTACTGGAGCCCTATTAAAGGACTTGGTTAAGTTCGATTCAAAACTAATGAGCCAAATACAAACCAATTTGAACAATAAGAAAGAGTTTTTCATACTCCTAACGTCAGTTTGCAATAAGCACAACTGGTCTTTTTTCATGCAGAGATGAGATAATAAATAAGTGTTTCACTAAGATTTCGAATAGATGTCCCAAAGTTGTTATTTTTCGCTTCTTCCTCCCTTCTTCCATCATCGCCTTTACACTCCCCAATACCCCATCCTATCTTCTCCTGTAACTTATTCTCATTTCGTTTCTGTCTAGTTCGTTGATCTAATGTTACCCTGATCTAATCTTTTGATGAATCGAGAATGATATCAGTGTGATGATTTATGTGTTGTTTGACTGTCATACTTACTTTGTTGTAATTCACATTGTTTATTTTTCCAATTTGTTTTGATGTGGGTTGACTATTGGAGCTCGGTGGAAATGGTGTTCATTGTTTGTTTGTTAGTGTCTCGCTTGATCTGCATTTGGGGCAGTTGTAGCCTGGATCAAGTTTGAGGGCTGACTTTGAAGTCTGGATTATCATGTGCTTTGAATGTTATATAGTGGATATACCATGCATGATTCTCATTGTCTACATCCAATTGTTTGTGTATTTTACACGGTCAATGTCTCAAATGCTAGTGCTTTTGTTATCTGTTTGTTTCAAGTGAATGGCTGTTTAAGCCTTTTCCTAATCTTTTAAAGGGTGTAACTAAATTATGGTGACCGAGGAGGTAAATGGCAGCTCAACTTTGAATCTTGAGCAGTTCTTAACTGACTATGATAAATGGTTTGCACTTCCTGCGTTAAGTTCGGCTCCTACGGGCCGGGACAAGGTTGGATCTAAGTTACTGAAAGTCGAAACCAGTCCATGCCGACGATTGTGTGTCTGCTCAGCGTGCTGCTAATTCCTTTTTTTGCCTTAAAAACATACAGCACGCAGCGCAAGTGGTGGATGGAAAAGTTTTTGTTACTGGTGGGAGTCTTAATGGTCGCCACCTATCTGATATTCAGGTCCTACACATCTGTATTTTTGCTTGACTGGTCTATTTTGCTTGTGTTTTACTTTCCTTATTTTAGGTTTTCTGAAATCTTTTATGTAGTATTCTTAACAGATTTTTTATCTTAGAACCTGGGAATGGTCCACTGTGAATCCTCGTTCAGTTGAGGATAAAGCGGAGCGAAGTTTGGAAACCTTACCTGCTTCCTCTGGCCACTGTATAATAGTGGTTTGATTTTAGGCTCATTTTTTACGTGTTCAAACTTTACCTGCTCCTTTCATTACATGAACTCTCATATTCGATCTGGCGTTAATTTTTTTATAGGTTTATTGGAGCAATAAACTTTATAACATGGCAGCCCATTTGAAGGACTCTTCCAATATGTAACCAGTATGTCTCATTTCATTTTAATTCATTTCCTTGTGGCTCGGAAAGGCAGTCTTATATTGTGCATATAGGATTGAGCCTTTACGTCGAAAGGCAAGGTGCATTTGGACATTCCTTAGCTTGCTTGTCCACGCTGCACAAGTTAAAGGGGCACAAAATTAACATGGAGTTACGGAATACATTACTTGGTTGCAGACTTTTGATGAAGGATTTATCTGTTTACTTTAGTTACCAAGAATTTGTAGCATCGGAAAATAATCAATTCTTTTGGCATCATCATTCACTTAATGCCAAATAATTGGAGTAGCAATAAGATGAACAAATTTAGATTTGAAATATATTTATAGAAAGGTTTTATCTCTGTTTCTTGTTCCTTTTAGTTATACTGAGACAGATTTTATGATACTTCCATTATCTGACCTATTATTTTTGACTGTTTGTGGTGCGATCTATTGACACTGACACTCTCAGCTGTCATGTAGTTGAAACCACAGGAAATATTCCGGTAATTTGCTGATATTTTTCAAATTTCAGAATGAGATTTAGTTACATTATTAACCTATTTTATGGAGTGAATTTATCAAAGAAATTAATGGTGCTATTATCTTTCATTTGACAGATTGCCCGTGGCGGCCAGTCTGTTTCCGTTGTTGGCTCCAAGTTAGTAACGTTTGGTGGGGAAGGAATCAGTCGAGAACTACTAAATGATGTTCATATTCTGGATCTGGAGACTATGATTTGGAAAGCTATTGAAACTACGTAAAATTTTTAATTACCTGACCTGTCGACTATAAACAGACAGTGTCCATGCTCTTTTTAAGAATCTCTTTCTGCTTTTTTTGGTAATGGGCACTATTAGGCAAACTCCTGCACCAAGGTTTGATCAGACAGCTGCAGTGCATGCAGAACGCCACCTTCTGATTTTTGGAGGTTCTTCTATACATAGTACGCCCTATTAATATATGAAGATCAGGAGCTCATCCACCTTTCTTTGTATACATAAAGATTATGTTGGCGGTAACTTACAACTAACTCATAAAGTGTAGGCAAACAGTTAACATGAATATTACATTATCTCTTTTACCTCCTATAACAATATATAATAATACAATCAAACCAAATATTTGTCTAATAAAACTTGGTGAAATTAAAAGAACATAATCAGTCTAAGCATTTTTCTTTAAATGTTTAACACAAACACGCAAACATTTTTCATTAAACGTTTAACACATGCCTTTCTATTTTTTCTTTAACAGAGCAAACCTAGCATCACTAGCAAAGCTCCACTTTCAACTTGAATTTATATATATTGTTAGAGAGTATAATTTATATGCAAACAAATAAATAAACAGGCAATATTTATGCTATGAAGCTTTACTACATTCTTACTTGGAGCTTGCTGAAAAATATTTATCTGCAAATGACTAGCATGCTTCCCTCGCCCAAACTACTCTTCGAGTTTGTGCACGCCTCATTCACCTTGGTTGTTGTTTGAATTCAATAGCATCCATCTGCCTAACCTCAACTATTGAAACATTGAGCATACACCAAGTGCAATTGTAGGGAGATCATTGGCTCTACCTCGCCAAGAATCGACATCACATACTACATCTCCCCACATAAATTTTCCAATCACTATGTTTCTTGCCATAGCTAATCATATCTCATTTATTTTGAAGTCAACTTTACAATAAAACCTGATAATGTTTATCAAAAATCAAGGAAAACATACTAGAACAATAATCGATCACATATGAACTTACGCCAAATCTGCAATATTCCATTTCCTTTCTTACCTAGCATACTTACAAAATTTCTACTGGTGGAACAATTTTATCATACAAGCATACTTACATAACTGTCTGGAACAGTTTGCACAGAAATTACCAAGGCAAAGGGTCGGGCTACATCTTTATTTTGAGCAGCTTGAGTGGATGAAAATCAGACTGAGCTCGAATAAATCTAATCTATAGTTCTCCGGGTAGCATGGTATCCTCCGGCAGATCACAATATGCATTGCCCTGAAAAGAGATTCATCACTCGTATACAATACAATACAGATGTATGTGGATTCATGTGATCACTTCTGGTATACGATAGTTAAAAGATGATTTGTGCCTATCAGCCAAGTGGATTATTTTATATACCTCTCCAGTAAGGTGTGCTACACAACGTTTCTCTGCTAGCAACTCTGCTTCAGTCTGGTCGAGGTTAACCATCAGTATATGAAGTAAATATAGTACTTACATAAAAATAACTGTCTTGGCATTTGAGAGTTTACACTGAGTTGTGTTTGGATGCATTAGACAATTATGATCAAACTTCAAAGTAGGTTCAATGTTAATCCATGATTTTTGAAAGAAAGTATACCTTTTTAATACGTTCTCGGAGATAATCATCAATGATTAAATCAGGTACCACCTCGTAATCACCATCTCCCTAGAACATAGACACAAAGTTAAGTAATTAACTCAACATCCACTAATTTATACAATGAGAATGTTCAAGTTATCAACCTGCGATCTGCAAGGCATGCTGAAAACAATATCCTCTGCTATACCATAGGGGTTTCCATTAGTATACACCTGCAATATAGAACTGAATTAAGCAAAACGAGAAGTGGCAAAATAATGCTGCAAAAGAAGGTAGTCCGCCATGATTATTTCAGTATCATCTGCAGCATATTTTACCACAAAATCTAGTAATAAGACATGTGGCTAATGAGAGTATAGATGTATCAGAACTTACTCCTGACGAAAACCAGTCACCCTTGGGAGTGGGAATAACAAGAGACTTTATTGCATCAACAATTGAGACGGCAGTGGACGCAGCCGAAGACCTTCCCCATTTTTGGATTAACACGCCTCCACGCTTTTATAGGAAAAGAAAATGAGAGCTCCATTAGAATGATTCACTTAGAGACTCAACTGGACAAAAATGATATCAGATTTCAATCTGAGTTTTCACCTTCTGCACTCTCTCTGTGAATTCTTCCTCCAACCACTTTTTGTCAGTGATAACTTCTTTCACAGGTCTACCATCAATTTTGGCATTCAAGAAGTCAGGAACCTGCCCGAAACAAGATATCTTAGCTCGCCTTTTGACGCACATATCAATAAAAAAATGTGGCACATCAGCTATTCACAAGACCTGAGTCGTTGAGTGATTTCCCCATATAGTCACATTTGATACTTTGTCATAGAACACCCCGGCTTTAAGAGCAAGCTGCGCAAACAATGTTTTTTGTGTGATTACAAAAAAATTATGCTAGTATGATCCCATTCAAAATTTATACCTGGCATTTTGCTCTATTCTCATCCAACCTAGTCAAAGCATGGAAATTCTTTGCAGGGATGTTGGGGGCATTTTTAAGGCATATTAATGCACTTCAAAGAGATAGATCATCATAAAAAATTGGTTAAAGATTGAAGGTTAATAAAACACGTGATTTGTGTTATACAAGTCTTCTTACTTTGTATTGCAGGGGTTCCCTACAACAATCACTTTCACATTGCGAGATGCAACAGAATTAAGTGCTTTCCCTGTAAGCATCTTATAAAACAAGTGATCATCATGACGCTTATGAAAACACAAACTACTGTGCTTCAATACCAAAGCTAAAGCACCTGCTCGGCAAATATCTGTCCATTAATGTCTAGCAAACCAGCACGTTCCATTCCAGGGCCACGGGGCTTTGCTCCAATTAGAAGAGCCCATTCTGCATCTTGAAACACCTCATAAGGATCTATCCCTATGCTGACTTCCCTCAATAAAGGATATAACGAATCTTCCAATTCCATAGCAACTCCTGCAATAGTAATAGAGTTACAATTGTACCAAATATACAACAACAGTTGTCCATTTTGCTACCTTCAAGTTTAGAACATTCACAAAGTATTCCTTGAAATGACTCCCAGCATTTTGTTTGTCATTCTTTCGATACAAAACCCTACCTTCAAGAGCCTGGATTGATCGTTCAGATCCTAAGAGTTTCAGTGCGACTGGTTGGTCAGGCCCAAAAACCTCACCTGAGGCAAGCTGAAAAAGCAAAGATATAATATACTCAAATATTTGTTCACACTTATCTTGATATGTCCAAAAAGACTCGATGCAAAGAGAATAAAATTCCAAGTCATGCCATAGACATAAAAAGCTGTTGTTTGATGGCAATATATTGTGGATGCCATGGTAAGTAGTTTGCAAAATTGGTTGGGTCATAATTCACAAAGAATAATACAGATTACCCCCATTTTTATTCAAATTAGAATAAATGATAAACATTAAAACATAAATTCGATGTTTAAAGGAAGGCCAAGAAGAAAATTCTTCGTGCCAATCCATAGTTTATAGAGACTTCTTACTTTGAACAGAAGATGGTTGGATATCATTCCAGCAGCACCAGAAACAGCGATGTTGATCAAGCTTTTCCATGATTTTATCGTTGCTTCCTTGATAGACTATAGGAATGTTTCCAATCACAGTGAAAAGATGGAAGAGCAATTAACGCAATATCAATATGTTTTCCCAAATAAAAAAAGAAATTATGTATGAAATAAGCATGACTACATCTAAAGATCAGCTATTACCACCATAATTTAATTATAATCTAATACATGGTTTGGGTACCCTTCTCTTTATTATAGGCCTTTAAATTAGCTGATTAGTGAATTGTGCCCCAAGAGGCCCCCAAAATCTGAAGCATTGTGTTGAAAAATAATCAGCAATTAATTTGCTCGTGTCCATGAGCCAAGGACAAAAATTGGGAGAAATAACTACCAACTTGAATTACTTATC
>JAURVB010004003.1:0-32044 GCA_033002965.1 Piper betle
CGCCCCAAGGGGAAACGCTCGGTCTGATGAATCCTTGGTCCAACAGTGTCTGTAGCTGTTCCTTCAGTTCCTTGAGCTCCAGAGGTGCCATCCTATACGGAGCTCTCGAAATTGGGGCTGTGCCAGGCATCAACTCGATGGCAAGATCCACCTCTCTGTCTGGCGGCAATCCAGTAATCTCCTCAGGAAATACATCTGTAAATTTGCAGACCACTGGAATCTCCTCTATACTCGGTTGTTTCCCTGGTCCACTCTGCTGTGACTGCTGTTGGGGAGCTGGAAGTGCAAGTCTCTGCTGAGGCGCTGGGAGTGTCAACTGCTGGCTCTGGCTAGTCGGACACGTTGCAGCCCTATGTCCCGGTTGACCGCAACTGTAACAGGCCCTAGTGCCTCCTCTACACTCTGCAGCCCTGTGTCCTGGCTGACCGCAGTTGTAACAAACCCTAGTGCCTACTCTGCACTCTGTGGCTCGGTGCCCTGGCTGACCGCAGTTGTAGCATACATTTCTGCTTGCTCTGCACTCTCCCCAATGATGGCGTTGGCAACTCTGACAGAATGGGGCTCTGCTGCCCTGTACCTGGCCATCCATGGCTCTCATGGCTACTGGCGCATCTACACGTCGTCTCTGCTGTGCCCCCTGCTCTGGCTGATATGGCCTCGGATGTTGCTGCCTCTGGTCGACATCTCGACGTGGTCGTGTAGCTATCACCCGCTCTGCTTCACCTGCAGCTCTCACTACGTCACCGAGGGTAGTAAACTTCCTATCCAAGTATGCCATCCGAATCTCATGATGGAGGCCTTCATAGAAGCGCTCTATTCTTCTTCCTTCGGTTGGAACCAAATCTGGTGCAAATCTCTCCAACGCTCTAAACCTCGTCTCATACTGTACTACTGTCATAGGCCCTTGCCTCAACATCTGGAACTCTCGTTCCTTCCTTCTCCTAACATCTGGTGGAAAATACTTTCCATCGAATTCCACTCTGAATTCCTCCCAAGTGATGTCCTGAGGCTGGCGATGAGCAAATACAGAATTCTGCACCGAACTCCACCATATCCTCGCTTCGTCTTGGAATGCTCCTGTGACGACGCGCACTCTGTGTTCTACGGGGCATGCCATACTATCAAACACTCCTATGGCCGACGATATCCATAGGAATGCCTCCTCCGCATCCAACTTCCCAAAGAAAGGTCATCCGCCATTCTTCATGAACCTCTCATATTTCCACCGTTCTAAACTCCTCATGTCTACAGATTTGTTTGATCCCTCTCCTTGCTCATATCGGGAAACGGTGGTACCAGAGCTTGGAGTAGCTTCGGCACACATGTAACCTGTAACGCATCTACCATCTTAATCAACCAAGAGTTAGCTCTGATACCACTATTGGTATCAGAGAACATATGCCAAGAGTTGGCTCTCAGAGAACATATGCCAAGAGTTGGCTCTGATACCACTTTTGGTATCAGAGAACATATGCCAAGAGTCGGCTCTGATACCACTGCTGTAACACCCCGTTTCGGCTCACCCGTGAACCGACCCGGAAATGTCACCGGCGACCGAACCGTTCGTTAATCTACTAGATTCGGTTAAGCCGACCAGGATCTACTCTCGGCGTCTCGAGATGGAGATGCAAATATGAAATGCATGAATGGGAACGATTGGGTTCTAACGGAGTCCTACATGCATGCTATGATGTACAAGCAAAATAAGACAAAACAACAAATGAGAAACCAAAAGAAAATATATACTATTTTATGAAAATACGATAACACATAACAATCTACCATGACATTAAATCATTATCTCATTCGTTTTTACCCGAGCCGAGTCTGAACTCCAAGGCTCCCTACTCATTCATATTTATCAGTTCGTTTCATAACAAGTAATTCATTCAAGCAAACACATCAAAATTATCATTTACATAACAATAACACACCATCATTATACATACGTTACACGCGGCAGGTACATGTGTGCGCGGTTCCGTGCTGCTCCTCCGCAGTCCCGACAGCTTTCATCGCTCGCATTCCTCACCTACATATATATAGAAAAACCGTCAGTAACGAGTGTTACCGGCCCGGAAAATAACTAATATCAATCTGGCACAGGAGAGCAAACTCTCCTGTTGAATCAAAACCATATACTTCCTCAAGAACTCTCATCAGGGCACATACGGGAGCCGTCGCCGTCGGGCCGTCGCCTCGGGTCGACAGCGTCCCCCTTTCTTTCTCATTCTCATACCTTGGCCATTTCTCTATCGCTTCTCGCATCAAATTTCATTCCTTACCGCCCTCTGCACCTTCCATATTACTCCTGGCCTTGAGCACAAAGGCCGAGCACTCTCAGGCAGTCGCCTTCAGTACCCTTTGAACCACAAGTCTAGACATGCGCTGCATTGCAGTACCCGTAAACCTCCACACTTCTCCGGGTTTGAGGAACTCAAAGGTGGAGTTGTCCGGATCCTTCGGGAACGAAGTGGGTTCTCCCCAGCTCCAGAGCCCGCTCTTCCGAGCACACGCCCTATCTGAAGACGTGGCCGCAAGTACCCCTCATCCCATCTCTCACCGAAAACACGAAAACTATACATATATAGGCCTGGGTTGGGATTTATACAATAGGCCCGAAGGCATCGTGAGCTGGATCTGAAGTTCGAAAACAAACTCGAGGGATCTCATCCTCGAGGGTTATTAATCCGAAATAAAACTGTTGGCTAAATGGCCCGAGTTAAGTGGGATCCGATAAAACGCCACTTAACTCGTCCTGCACATGATAAATCAAATATACAATAGAGTAGCGTAAAATAGAGAACGAGTCCTAAACGGACCTGGTAGAAGCTCCAAACGGGTCCACGCGCCTAGGCGGCGAGCTCCTACACCGTACCTACACAATCAGGCTAAAAACTAACGCCCGCATGATGAATCACACATCCTATAGCATGCACACACAATCAACACAATCACGCATCAACCATCACACATCAACCTATATCAATTCTAGCAATCAATTCTAGCAAGTCTACTTAGGCTAGTTTGCATTAGATCATGATCATTACCTAGTTACCCTAATTAGTTTCTTAGTCTCCATTTTTAACACCACTCAATCAAACAAATTTCATATTTTATCCTTAATCAAATCTACATTTATATATATTATTATAACACACAATTCACCAATCCTAGCATGCAATTCTAATAAGCAATACTTTCAAATAATTAAGTTAAAATAAATTATACCTCGCGTCGTCGAAAATCGGCGACGGTTAGGGTTTCCGTTTCGTGGCTCGAAACTCGAATTCGGCACCTAGCGGCGTCCGAAGTCCGATCAGATTGGATCGGGTGCGTTCGGCGGATGATCCGGCGAATTTCCCACGAATCCAATTTTCCGGCGGTTCCGGCAGTTTTCCGGCGAGTGTCGGCGGATTCCGGCGGTTTTCCGGCGACGATTTGGGACGGGGCAATCAGGGGGTCTATCGGCACCAGCTCGACGAGCTTGGTCCAATGGTGGTGTCAAACAGGGTAGCCGAGGCGGCGATGGCCGTCGACGGCGGCGTCGAAAATGGGTGGCGGCGGCGGCGTGCTCCGATCGGGGCTGCGGCCGGCCTCGACGGCGGTCGGGATGATGGGGGAAACGTCGGCGACGGCGAGGGGGTGGTCGTCGGGGTCACAGCGGCGGCGGCGCGGCCCGGACGGCGGCGAATCGACGAGGGAGGCGTCGCGGCTTGTGGGGCGATTCCGGCGTCGTGGCGGCGAGACGGTGGCCGGGGTGGGTCGTGGCAGCACGGCGACTGCACGCGGGGCGGGGCGGCGTTGCTCGGCGGCAGTGCGGCGTGCGGCGGCGGCGGCAGCACACGGCAGTGACGGCGGCAAGGGTTTGGGGTGAGGAAGGTGTCAGGAAGGGAAGTGTAATACTCTCAATGGCAGTTTCGTAATTAAGTATTGACTCGATTCCTACTCGAGTCAAAATAATAACTAGTTCGTAATAAATTCTAAAAAAATCTAGAAAAATATGGAAAAATTCCATAAAATAAAATAAACACAACAACATCCAAATGACATGCTCTATAACTAATAACCCACTCGAATATAATCCAACGCGTCCTAATGCGTTATTTGGCCTAAAACTATTCTGCGATAAAATAAAAATAACAATCAATACTGTATACCTCCATATACTTGATAACCCATTTTTCATCATCTTTTAGACGTTATCATCGTACACTTGAGCATACATGACCCTCATCGCTCATAACTCACAGCTGGCCTCAACTCAGCTCGCGGTCCATGAAGCTGACTCGACTCGAACCAATGGTTGAACCGACTGGTTCACTCCCGTAAAACTCTGACTCGAGTCACGGGTTTTACAGTTGGTGTGACATTTCATAGGATATTAAATGTTTATTGTAGTCCTTTCTCTTCCTCCTTTCATTGGTTAAAAAACTCCATCCATGTTAGAGGATCAATAATTATCCACTTGTATTCAATAATAGAGCTTTTATCTATTAATCGAGTACATCTTTACTTGATATGTTCAATATAAGGGTTGCTATTTTATAGTATCTTTTGATCTTATTTAGGGTTGCTAATTGAACAGGCCAGCTCGTGAGCATTTAGCATTCGGCTCGGTTTGACTAGACTCAAAACTCGATATTTAAATGCTCGAGCTCAAACTTGACTCAAACTCAAATTTTACGAGCCGAACTTAAGTAAGGTCATGTTTGACTCAACTCGAACTCGATTTATAGCTCGATTCGAACTCGACTAGATAAAATAATATAATAATATAATTTTTATATTATATCTTATTTATTTATATATATAATATAATAACAAAGAAGTGTGATAGTTGAGATGGCGGCAGTGCGGCGTAGGCGGCGGCGGCAGCAGCACACGGCAGTGGCGGCGGCAAGGGTTTGGGGTGAGGAAGGTGTCAGGAAAGGAAGTGTAATACTCCAATGGCAGTTTCGTAATTAAGTATTGATTAGATTCCTACTCGAGTTAAAATAATAACTAGTTCATAATAAATTCTAAAAAAAATCTAGAAAAATATGGAAAAATTCCATAAAATAAAATAAACACAACAACATCCAAATGACATGCTCTATAACTAATAACCCACTCGAATATAATCCAATGCGTCCTAATGCGTTATTTGGCCTAAAACTATTCTGCGATAACATAAAAATAACAATCAATACTGTATACCTCCATATACTTGATAACCCATTTTTCATCATCTTTTAGACGTTGTCATCGTACACTTGAGCATACATGACCCTCATTGCTCATAACTCACAGCTGGCCTTAACTCAGCTTGCGGTCCATGAAGCTAACTTGACTCGAACTAATGGTTGAACCGACTGGTTCACTCCTGTAAAACTCTGACTCGAGTCACGGGTTTTACAGTTGGTGTGACATTTCATAGGATATTAAATGTTTATTGTAGTCCTTTCTCTTCCTCCTTTCATTGGTTAAAAAAACTCCATCCATGTTAGAGGACAATAATTATCCACTTGTATTCAATAATAGAGCTTTTATCTATTAATCGAGTACATCTTTACTTGATATGTTCAATATAAGGGTTGCTATTTTATAGTATCTTTTGATCTTATTTAGGGTTGCTAATTGAACAGGCCAGCTCGTGAGCATTTAGCATTCGGCTCGGTTTGACTAGACTCAAAACTCGATATTTAAATGCTCGAGCTCAAACTTGACTCAAACTCAAATTTTACGAGCCGAACTTAAGTAAGGTCATGTTTGACTCAACTCGAACTCGATTTATAGCTCGATTCGAACTCGACTAGATAAAATAATATAATAATATAATTTTTATATTATATCTTATTTATTTATATATATAATATAATAACAAAGAAGTGTGATAGTTGAGATGGCGGCAGTGCGGCGTAGGCGGCGGCGGCAGCAGCACACGGCAGTGGCGGCGGCAAGGGTTTGGGGTGAGGAAGGTGTCAGGAAAGGAAGTGTAATACTCCAATGGCAGTTTCGTAATTAAGTATTGATTAGATTCCTACTCGAGTTAAAATAATAACTAGTTCATAATAAATTCTAAAAAAATCTAGAAAAATATGGAAAAATTCCATAAAATAAAATAAACACAACAACATCCAAATGACATGCTCTATAACTAATAACCCACTCGAATATAATCCAATGCGTCCTAATGCGTTATTTGGCCTAAAACTATTCTGCGATAACATAAAAATAACAATCAATACTGTATACCTCCATATACTTGATAACCCATTTTTCATCATCTTTTAGACGTTGTCATCGTACACTTGAGCATACATGACCCTCATTGCTCATAACTCACAGCTGGCCTTAACTCAGCTTGCGGTCCATGAAGCTAACTTGACTCGAACTAATGGTTGAACCGACTGGTTCACTCCTGTAAAACTCTGACTCGAGTCACGGGTTTTACAGTTGGTGTGACATTTCATAGGATATTAAATGTTTATTGTAGTCCTTTCTCTTCCTCCTTTCATTGGTTAAAAAAACTCCATCCATGTTAGAGGACAATAATTATCCACTTGTATTCAATAATAGAGCTTTTATCTATTAATCGAGTACATCTTTACTTGATATGTTCAATATAAGGGTTGCTATTTTATAGTATCTTTTGATCTTATTTAGGGTTGCTAATTGAACAGGCCAGCTCGTGAGCATTTAGCATTCGGCTCGGTTTGACTAGACTCAAAACTCGATATTTAAATGCTCGAGCTCAAACTTGACTCAAACTCAAATTTTACGAGCCGAACTTAAGTAAGGTCATGTTTGACTCAACTCGAACTCGATTTATAGCTCGATTCGAACTCGACTAGATAAAATAATATAATAATATAATTTTTATATTATATCTTATTTATTTATATATATAATATAATAACAAAGAAGTGTGATAGTTGAGATGGTAGGTGTCTGCAAGGTTGTGGGTTCAATCCACATTGATAGCATTTTTTTTAAGTGAGGTATTTTTTACTTTTAATCGAGCTGATTTCGAGCTCACGAATGAGTTAGGTTCAAGCTCAAAAAAATTAAATAATTTAAGCATATTCGAGCTTGAACATATAAAAGATGTTCGAGTCAAACTCGAGTATGTATGTTTAAAATTTATTCGATCTCGAGTCGAATTCGAACGAGTTTCGAACTATTCGAGCCGAGTTCGAACACAAATTGAGCTCGACTCGCTCGTTCGATTAGCACCCCTAATCTTATTCACTCTTATACATATTTACTAAATTTCTATATTTACATAATCACTCATTCAGCTCTAGGTCATCTTCCCTTATTACTACCCCATCTTATTCAATACTATCTTTTAAAAATCAACACATGTATTCGACACGAAGACTCACCGCATGTACTCTATACGAGGGCTACTATCTTATCCTATACGTGCATCATATCATTGCATCTTCCGTCTTACACGTTCATCTAAAACTTCTACAAACATATTTAACAATATGCTATAAAGCCCACTGGTCCAATAAAGTTCAATCAAATCATCCACTTGTTAAACACCCTTATGACACTTTCATTATTAAAAAAATGGGCACAATTATTTATAATTCTGTAACTATTTATTAGATCTTACGGTAAATATTAATTGTAAGACCCGACCAAACTATTTTTAGTTATCCACGTGTACTCACTATCAGCCTACCTATTCATTATTTTAATTGTATCTTATTCAATCATATCGATCAAAATTGAAATGAAAGTACAGGTTGTCAACAGAAGCTAACCTGGGAAAAATTAGATGTATAGGGATTTAAAACAAGTAAAAATTAGGAGTTTTATTTTTTAAGAAATAGTACATGATAAAAGGGCACGCCTAAGAATGAGTAAATGGGACCCAAGGGTCAAAGAATAGGCCAGCACATTAGGTGAAACTGGACCAGACTTAATGGACCAACGACCTGATACGACGAGCATTGACATCATCATAATTCAATATCTCGGCCTTAGCTTATAAAAATAACAAATAAAATAAATAAAAAACAAAAATCTAGACGAAGGGAAAAATAAAGAAAAAGGTTATACCCTACAGTGGTTCTCTAATGATAATTTTATTTCTCGTCTTTAAGCCTCTGCATTTGCTTTTCTCTAATACTAATATATATGTGCGGCAAGCCCAATCAAACAAGGAAATATTTTTTCCCCCCAAACACGTCCAATATTCCTAAACAATGTGAACATATTTTTGTTGGTCTTTTCCCGGAGTGGTTACCGCTCCAGGAGTGTTTCCTGTCCCACGAGTACGGACAGAATTTTGATTCAATAATTTTTCAATCTATCGAGCAATATTTCCTCAATATCACAACATTAGAAGAGACTTGCTATCTAACTCTGATATAGTATAACCTGATCCAACCAAGCTAGCATAACATGTACGACCAGAACATAAATCCTGATAACGGTAATTAAAATTTTGCTCATAACAAACATTCAAGTGCAAAGAAAAATATATACTAGAGCGCTCTCTTAAAGGCCATAAATTAGGCGAAGTGTTGGATAATGGAAGACTGAATAAAACACACCGGCGAAAACAAAATTGGATACCAACACATAAAACTCTACTTCCCCCAACACCGCAAAATGACTCTTGCATTTGGAGCGATTCTCATTCTGCACAACAGAAGAAAAGAAAAGGCAAAAATCAGAAGCAACCATAATAAGCTGGTCTCATCTCAAAGCACGACTGCAATTCTGGCGATGTAGAAGTCCAAACCATTAAATGAAAATGATCTAAACAAATTTAAGTTTCCGAAGAGGACAACTGCTTGCACACACAATATAGCAATGGATCAACTAACATAAAACCAAAGATCTGGCACTTACAAATTTTGTTGAAAGCCATAATATCACAACTTTGGATGTACTCATTTGCCGGCTCCACGCAAAGATGTTCTTCAATCAGACTATCAATGGAGACCAAATCATCCACAATGGTCAACATGATCTGCAACTTCTTAATTCCGTAACCAACTGGAACAAGCTTAGCTGCAGATATTTTCACACAAACCAAAAGGCATACAAACATTGGTTTCACCATCTGATGACAAAGGCAAACCTAAAAATGGAAGGAAATTTAAAAAGCAGATTCACATGCTCCCCAGGTCAAGCCCTCCATTTTAACACTTCTAACAGCTTCCTCAAGCTTTTGCATGTCTGTCTCATCATCCCATGGTTTCACATCCAACAAAACAGAAGATTTCCCGGCTGAGAACAGTTTCAAAAACAAAGAAGCTACCTTAGTATATGCAGGCAACTAGAAAAACAAAACCAGTCCAAACAATGGTAGATACAACTTTATCAACTGAAGAAGCCGCAGAAGTAAAAATAAATAATGCCCAATTAATGATCTTACACTCTTTCTTCTTTGCAGATGCCTTCACAGCTGCTGCTCTTTCTTCAGCTGCCTTCTTCTCTTCTTCCGTCTCTTCACCAAATAAGTCGACATCATCATCATCATCATCATCTTCTACAGCAGGGGCCTGAAGCCAGATTTGACATAATGTAACTATTTTTGACAAGCTACTATAAGTATCTAACTTTAAAAACGGATCATTGTTTGAATTACAGAAATATGTAAAAAGGAAATTGTGTCATATAGAGCACAAATTGAATTAGCTTTCTGTTACCAAGGAAAGGAAGATAAAATTTTCTAAATCTAGCAAACAAGCCAAAATTATTACATCAATATATTTTACAATCAATCATATAATGAACCAAAGACCAGTGTAAAATATCATATACATAAAAGGAGAAACCTTTCCATTTTTCATCCTTTTCAAATATGGAGGCTACATAAATAACGGAGAAGTGTAATAGAATGGTCAACATTGTTGTAAGGAACAATATTATAATAGTCCTTGATATGGGAAAGAAAAATTTCAGATGAAAACTGTATAATACATCTGCAAGCCTAATTATAAAAATCAAAATCCAGTCACCCAAGGGGAATACAAAGCATACCTTTGTATCAGTTACTGAAGGGGTCGAAGGAACCTCCTCATAAGGAGCAGAACCATCAATCTTCACACCTTCTCCTTCTCCTGACACACCACTGTACAAAACAATAACCAACTTCAAATTCATAAAGAGAAAGATGCATGTTGAAGACAACCCCACAAAGAAAGGATAGAGCCTTGCCTTATCTTGAGAAGAGCTTCAATATGATTATACCAACGCAGAACATTAATGTAATCCGAAAACGGAGGCTTTGACAGAGTTGCATAGACGGTGACATCATCCTTTGAAGCCTGATACCTACAAGTTCAGTGGGCGAAACCAGTCTTACAAATGTGCATGTGCATTATACAGAAAAAGACAAAAGATAGAACATAAACTTGTAGTAGCTACCAACCCAGTGATATAACTACGAGAAAGAAGGTAGTCATTAAGTGTTTTGAGGCCAGCCTCTGAGCTGGGGCTAGACAAAGTAACTGCCATTATGGTGAAGAAGGAGCTGGATTACTTCCTGAAATCATCAATCAAAAAAGATCCACCAAATACTGTGAGAGCAAGAAGATGAAGAACACATCATAAAAATGTATGAAACTACAGGTATAAAAGAAGTAAAAGAGCACATACAATGCAATTAAATCTAGGGCATCCTAGAAAAAAGAAATGACTGGATTAAATTTACAAAATCTACCATAATTCCACAAAACAGAATTCACCACAATCGCAGAATCCACTCATGAAAATTGCCAGACCATACAAAAAGATCATAAAACTTGCTACATGAACTGAATACAAGACCATAATAACATGATCAAAAAAAGTAAGGTCAATTACAGACAACAGAATTCACTCATGCAAATTACTAACCGAGTAAAGAGAGTTCTCTAACCACATGCATTAAGCAACAAAGCGAAAATTCAATTTCTTTTTCCTAACCCTAAAAACCATCACCGAATACGAACATATCATTACGATCGACCAAATACATTCGAGTTCTAGTCGAGCTCGAGCTTGGTTGATTGTATTTACCATTTACCAATACACCAAATGTAACTGTAAGTACAATTTATACTAATTGTTTAGTTCAAAATCAAGATATATCGAATTAACTTCATTATGCAGGACAAAACAATATATAGTCATGCATTGCTCATATTTAAATTTTTATATTATTTCATTCCTCAAATAAAATTCCGGTCACACCCCACCACCTCTCACAAAAACTAACCTTTTCTGCAGCGAATCAACAATTCATCCGCAATCAAAAAAATTGGAAAGAGCTCCAAAAAAAAACATCGACACGGTTCGAAAACGCCGCCCAAAACACCAAAAAATATCCACAAAAAATGCCCGAAAAAATCCCAAATCAAACCATCAAAGGGTGAAGATGACAATTTTCAGATGTCGAGACGAAATTCTAACCTGCGCGTAGAGATGGCTCGAGAGAGAGAGGGAGAAAGGAATCCGAACACCGGCACCACGGACGCAGTGGGAGGAGGATGCAGGTGATGTGGCGTTGGAGGCTTTAAACAGAAAAAACCCTAACTCCAATCGACAATTGGAGCTCGGTCTTTTACATTCGTACCCTTCTTGCCGGTCTACCCCGCCTGTTCATCGATCACGGACACGGATGGTCACGGACACGGATCATCATGCCTGTTGTTACTGGGTTGATTCCAAGGTATAATTTTTACTCCAAATCATGTCCTATGTAGCATATTTTTCTCTAAAAACATTCAGTCTTCCACAAAAATATAGTAAATCATAATATATTATAATAATTAGAAAGCACCTCAACACTAACAAGCAAACCCGAAACCCTAATAATGCACTTAATTGCAATCACACAAAATATGAGATTTTCGGCCACTAAATAACTTTAGTAACTTGACAATAACAACTAGCCACACTAAATAATGCAAATCAATAAGTAACTTTAACACCACGTCTAGATCAAATTACCCTTTTCAATTATACGAAACCCTTGAATCCACTTAAGGTTTTATACTAGGTACCGAGCAAATAAGAACATAAGTAATATGAGTTTATAGGATTCTTTTCAACCTTAATTCTACTCAATAAAACAAATGATTTACAAGCACTTAACTCCGTTGTGGACACGCAAACCCCATAACTAAGCATGTCACAATAAAAAATCTTTAAAGACAATAATTAATCCCCACTTGCAATAGTCCTCACCACCACAACCTCAAATTGTCTTCCCTAAAATAAACTTATTTACATACAATTCAAACTAAAAAATAGCAAACAAGTCGTATAACACAAAAGGCACCTTGATTCAAGTAGACAATCACCAATATGAAGTTTCAATCCCTCAACATTAAGAATAGACCATGACAACTTCAAGTCGTCTCCCTTCCCTTCTTTGAAAATCCCCTTCAAAAAGTTCTGTTAAACTCTACTTAATTAGATCTCTTATACTTATCCAAACAATAGATTTGTTGCAATCCATAAGCCAGTCAATGAAAAAGTAATAGAATCCTCTCCAACTCTTCTCACCGCATCTCCCACATCTCCAACTCAAATCAAACTCTTTCATGGTATGTCATGGTCTTGTCGTTGAGTCCCTTAGTTTGGCAAAGCTCACCAAGGCTAACAAACCTCAAACCCTAATACTCGATCTCACTTTTAGGGTTTGGTCTTGGTCCCGGCTCCACCACAACCACCTCGATCACAAATCTTAGTTCAGCTCGAAGTCTGTGTCTTCCATTTCTATGTATCCATCTAAACCTCCTCCTTGAAGATTTCTCTGTGTCCAAGTTGTCCAAGTGAGTCAATTGGTCACCAACACACTACTCGTCCAAGAATACTGGTAAATCCTACAATTGCTAGGATTCCTATTGCAACTAGAAAACCTCAACCAAATCCCAGTATAGCTACATCCAATACTCGGTTCACCTAATGCTTTCGCGTAAGCCTCCCGATACTACTCGTTCAACAATTTCGGTACTACCAATAGTCAATACGCTTGGTACTAACAACCTTGCTTCGCTGAAACTTGACAAGCTACTGTTGATAGCCATGCTTGGACTTGATGCTCGATCACCATCACTTAGACTCTCGGCAGTACTCGATCACACCCGATAGTGAGTCCTTGTACTAGTCACCCATCAAGCTCAATCATGCTCGGTCCTTGGAACTCGGTATAGACATCTTGAGGTTAATTTGTAACCAATAGAGCCTATATGTTCAGTACACCTCCACCAACGTTCAGTACACACTCCTTGTGACCTGATGAACTAATTTAGGTTACTGATCACTAATTCTCACTATACTCAATATTGAGTACCAGAAATCATTCCTCGATTCCACTCCTTGGAACCCGATAGCACTTCTAGGTATCCTGACAACCTCCAAGTACCATTGTTCGATTATCCCTGCAACTAGAACACATATTAGTATGGGTAAGTTGTTTCCACTATTCAGATAGCACCAACTATCCATCATGAACTCAAGATAACTAGGAATAACTATTAAACCCTAGTATTTGATAAGTACATGGACTAAACTCTTAACACTTGTCTATCAAAGCAAGATGATCTGGTGGATTGAACTTAGCAACTCGAGGTAAGGTTAATTAAGACTAATTACTTTCTAACAAAATTTTTATAATTCTTGGATCATTATAGAGAAGGAGTAGGAGAAGTTACACTTTAGTTTATAACTCTTTTTATTTATCTGGTGAAAGTAATTATCTAATTTTTTTAAGATTTATCAAAAACATACGTAAAAAATCTTATTTTTGTTAATTAATTATATTGCTCTGGTCGTACCTATTCATACAGATATTAAAGTATTGGAAATCTTTTTTTTCTCATTGTAATTTAGTTTTCTTGTGTAATTATTGGTTCTCACCTCAAAATATCTATTACAAGCTTGCTGATAGTTATTGTTAAAAATTTCTATTATTTAACTCATTGGGTTGGAAATGTCATTGAGGAGATCCATGAGAGAAAGGAGAAATACAATTCTAGATGATTATATTATATTTCTCTAAGAACATGAGGATAACATAGGAATTATGGAAGATGATGCATTCAACTTTCATCAGGCCATGAAGAGTTAATTCTCAAAAGTGGATTAATGCTATAAATAAAGAGATGAAGTCCATAAAAGTTAATAACATTTGGGATCTTGTTCCACTGCCTAAAGGTACGAAACCTATTGGTTGTAAATGACTATTTAAAACAAAAAGGGATTCAAAAGTTAATGTAGAAAGATATAAGGCTCGTCTTGTTGCAAAGGGCTTCACTTGAAAGGAAGACATTAATTACAATAAGACTTTCTCTCCAGTTTCATCGAAGGACTCATTCAGAATAATTATGGCATTAGTGACATATTTTGGATCTTGAGTTACATTAGATGGATGTAAAGACTGTGTTTCTAAATGGTGACATTAATGAAATAATTTATATTGTGCAACCAGAAAATTTTGTTTCAGGATATTCGAAGAATATGGTTTGCAAATTAAAGAAATCCATCTATGGACTTAAACATGCTTCTCGTCAATGACATCACAAATTTCATCAAGTGATTCTCTCGTTTGGTTTTGAGATGAATGTTATTGATAAGTGTATATACCATAAGTTTAGTGGGAGTAAGTATATTTTTCTGATTTTATATGTTGATGATATTTTGCTTGCCAGTAATGATATAGATTTTTTGCATGAAACCAAGAGATTTTTATCAAAGAAATTTGAAATGAAAGATCTTGGAAATGCGTCTTTTGTATTAGGAATTCAAATACATCGGGATCGCGATCGATGTATACTTGGATTATCACAAAAAACCTATATAGAAAAAGTGTTTAAAAGATTTGGCATGCAAAATTGTAAACCAGGAGATACCCTTGTTTCTAAAGGAGACAAATTCAGGCTCAATTAATGCCCTAAAAATCATATAGAAGGAAAGGAAATGCAAAAGATTCCCTATGCTTCAGTAGTGGGAAGTCTTATGTATGCTCAAGTATGTACGCATCCAGATATTACGTATATTGTTGGAATGTTAGGCAGATATTTAAGTAATTCGGGATTGGATCACTAGATAGCAGCCAAAAGAGTCATGAGATATCTTCAAAGAACAAAACATTACATGCTTACATATCGGAAGTCAGATCAACTTGAGATCATTGGGTATTCTGATTCTGACTTTGCTGGATGTCAAGATAGTCGTCGATCCACTTCTGGCTATGTCTACCTGCTTGCTGGAGGAGCTATTTCTTGGAAGAGTGCTAAGCAGGCACTCATAGCTTCTTCCACCATGACAGCTGAATTCATAGCTTGTTATGAGGCATCCAATCTGAGAACATTGTTGCAAAATTTTGTCACAGGGTAGCACATTATTGATAATATTGAAAGACCACTTAAGTTATTTTGTGACAATCAGTCTGCAGTATCATATTTATATAACAAGAGCTCATCTAAATCAAAATATATAGAGATCAAGTTCCTTGTTGTGAGAGAAAGAGTTTAAAGTGGTAGAGTCTCTATAGAGCATACTGAGACAAACTCCATGGTTGGGGATCTATTTACTAAAAGTTTATCACCCAAAGTCTTTCATGAGCATGTTGCTCGTATGGCTATTGTATCATTTGATGATATGCTACTTTAGTGGGAGTTTGTTTTGCTGTAGCATTTGGTTTATGTTTCATTCTTTTACTCTATTTTGGTGATCTCATAAAGTTGGACCAGTTGAAAATAGGCAAGTTCAGATCAAATTACATGTAATTTTCATGTACACATCAAACTTGATCTATATTATTTAATTATATTGATGTATGTGATCATGGATGGGTTTAGTTACGATAAATGTAACGAAAATACCCTTGATCATATATTGACATTGATTAATGAACGAGATTGTTAATTCGGAATAATAGCATATGTTATTTTAGAGTTCATAAGCTTATATAGAATTATCTTTGTGTATATATATAGTCCAAGTGAGAGATTGTTGGATGGTGAACATAAATATATACATGAATCTTGAATTGTAGCATGTGCTATTATTTAAGGTTGGCCTAAATTCAATTCATCTATTAAAGTTAAATATTTATGGGCCATAAATAAAGGTGTGGATTCAATGTGTAGATACCATTTTCATAATTTCTCTTTTATAATGGGTCAAATTGAAATTATGAAATTAAGGCTATAAATAAGGAGGTTATGGTCCCTGAATTCATAAGTAGTTTTCATTCTGGTATCCCATCATCCAGAATTTGGTTTTGAAAACTAGTATTAAATTTGGAAGATCATAATCCTAAGGTAGTAGAGAATCAATTTTCTTTTATGGATCAGGTACGCTTCCGCTATATAATTCTATTTCTTGATGATTTAATCTGAAGAAAATATAAGGTTTTATATTGATGGTTTTATCATTTCTATAATTTGGCTAAAGATTAAGTTTCTAACACAATATTGTCGATGTAATCAACAACAACTCTTAGCTTTGGCCTGGTTTCACTCTTAGGAGTATAAAAATATTGAGGAACTACCAACCGTATCTTTAATGCGTGTTCTGGCACAAGTGTGATCCTTTGAGCAGGGCATTGAACAAATGAGTGAGGAGCTGGTAAGGATGCTTGTAATGAGTGAGGAGCTGGTAAGGATGCTTGTAATGACAAAGCCTGTTGTGGCTCTTGGTCACTTTGAAGCGGCATTGGTTGCAAAAGTAAATTGGCTTGTGTTGTAGTCAATTTTGAAGAGTTAGACAATAATTGTGTTGATATTGTTGACAAAAATGGCAAGGTATGTAGACTGACAAGTGGAGAAGTCCCATAAGTTGGAATATTCGATATGATTAGTAGTAGTTGAGTGATGATGAGGACATGCAAAAAGTCCCGTGTTGAGCTTGCTAACATGCTAATTGAGTAATTGGAGCTGGCACATGCTACACAGCTCCGATTGCACTCAATGATGTTGTTGCAAGGCATGGTGGACATGTTGGAGTTTGAATGTCCGAAGTTGGCACTTGAAGTGCAACTCCAGTTGCACTCAAAGATGTTGATATTGCAATACTGATTGTGGGTACCAACCGGGACCCTCGATGAGATCATGCATCTCACCCATTTCGCATGCCGACAAAATACAAAAATGTGATATATATATATATATATATTATATATATATATATATCAAGTTTGCTCATGGCCATGTTAAATAATGTTAAAGTGCGGCTTTGAATTGGATCTTATAATCTTTTAAAAACTCATCAAGAGATATCATCCTTGAGGTTTTAGTAATCCAAAAAGATCAGTTACATGGCACGCATGTAGTGAGATCCAACAAAATGCCACTAATTACATTCTATGATGTAAATCAAATCATATGAGCCAAACAAAAGATCAAGTAGAAGAGAGTCCTAATGCACTTAAAAAGAGCTCCTTGTCCTACAGCAGCAAACCTATCTTCTAGCGACCTAGCAATGCGAATAGCTACACTCTCCTATATGATGAATGTGTGCAATTGAAGAACATTCCTAAATGCAGCAATGATGCATGACATGCAACCAGAAATTAAATAAACACACATTGGTATGATCTAATCTGATAATCGTGCTACAAGTATGTTCTGATATCGTGTAATAAACTAAACAAGTTAATAAACCGTGTTTTGAAATCATAAGTATGATGTCGGTATATTATGATCTAATATGCAAAAAATATTAAATAACGAACCAAAATGATGAAAATGATATGATCAATATAATTCTATCAAGATCTACATGCAACAATGCAAAACATACAAAATAACCAAGAAAAGCATACCTAGAGAAGGAAGAAGCGAAGGGGAAGGAGAAGAAAAATGTAACAACCCAGCCCAAAGTGCAACGTAATGGGCCAAGTCATTTCTTTAAAATGGGTACCCCGGAAGTTAAAGATCTCTAGTCCATTCCCACTTATAAACAGGATCTTCTCCCAGTAGGTATTAAATGTGGGACTAAGTTGAGGGATCTCACAATCCACCCACCTTAGGAAATTTCGTCCTCGAAATGCCTATTCTTGGCCCGTTGCTAGCCCCAGCCCAAGTCCTTTCTGGCCCATAACCGGCAGCTTAGCCAACGTTTCTAGTCTGGGCCCGTTGCTAACCCCAGCCCATGACCTTTTTTGGCCCATGACCGGCAGCCTAGCCAACGTCCCTAGTCCATCCCACCATCTAACACGGAACCAGGTCGGCTCTGATACCATGTGTAATGACCCAGCCCAAAGTGCAACGTAATGGGCCAAGTCATTTCTTTAAAATGGGTACCCCGAAAGTTAAAGATCTCTAGTCCATTCCCACTTATAAACAGGATCTTCTTCCAATAGGTATTAAATGTGGGACTAAGTTGAGGGATCTCACAAAAAGGAGGAAAAGGTGGGTGGAAAAGAGGGAAGAGGTGAGAAAGGATGGTGGGTGGTAGCTGAGGGGAGAGGAGAAGGGGATAAGAGGAGGAGAGGAAAAAGCTATGGTTTTTAAAAACTAGGTTCGGGTGCCAGCGGGACTTTGCGCCCCTCAAAATCCTGCACGCGTGCCTCATGCGTTGTCGTAAGGATGTTGAGACCCGCCCGAGGGGAGAGGAGAAGGGGAGAAGAGGAGGAGAGGAGAAAAGAAGGGTGGCAGCTAAGGTTTTTGAAAACTAGGTTTGGGTGCCAACATAAAGGATAGAGACCGCACTCGCTTCCTCATTGGCGGAATTGGTTTTCTACCGCCTTAAATAAAGGGCAAATTATCGGCTACCACCAGAGAAAGGAATTAAACAATTCGTGTGTAACCCATCAGAAACAAGAAACTTTCTTTCCTGTCAAGCTAGCTATTTTGGATGAAAGGGCAACTCAAATGGCACTGGAACTTTGCCATCCACCCTCTTTTGTCTTTTTGATCGACTAAAGCAGGAATGAAATTATCCTTTTCTTTGAAGTGAAGTATGTCCCAAAATCACTCGCTTTCTTTCCATGTATGCAAACTTGTGGTCGAATCCTTCGATAAGGAAATGGTTGGTAGGTTGTTAGTCCATTCCCTATGAGCCTCTCCTAATCAATTGCTTTAGGTCTCGGACCATTGCTTTATTTTTAAGGAGTTCTTTCAAAACAAATAAGTAAATAGGGGTTTCAAATGAGAAGGTTTGCGACTAGTAGTCTATTTTACACATCTATTACCTGGTCCTATGACTTTTATATAATGAGTCTTACTCGTTAAGACCTCTAGAGCATCCCATCTGATCCCTAAAGAAGTGAATCATAAAGGAGCTTCTTTTCAAATAAAATGAAAGAAAGAAGGTTCAAAGCGTACGTAATGTAGGAGTCAACTAGGACACTAGGCTCCTTTATGAAATTGATTAACTCTAATCAGGGTGAGGTGCGATAGAGATTTTTTACCATTGGAATACGAATATTCAATTAAAGTCCTTAGCACAAATTGACTGAAATAAGAAGTCGCGGGTAATTGACATCTAATTTTGACAAAAAAATAAAGGAATAGATGAACAAGAATAGCTATTTAATGAAATAGCATATTGAACCAAAGATCCGAACATGGGAATTATTTTCTAGGGATAGATGCATAAAGCTTAAAGTGGAATTATCTGTTTAGAAAAGAAATGAATTTAAATAGGATAGTTGCTAAGGTAGTTTCTCTCAGTCTTTACAGGATATAGCCGGCAAGCTAGCTAAGCAAGATCTTGAAAAAGGGGGTTGGTAGGGTGTGAGATAAAAGAGGGTAAAGAGGTGTTGCTCAATAAACTTTCATCACTTTGGTACAATGATCAAGAGTTGTATAGTTACTTGCCACATTGACTCGGCTCTCGGTCCTTCACCTACACATTGTATTAATTTGGTTTTCCCTAAATAAGAGTTCGTTCTGCTCAACTCAATGGCTTTAGCTAAGGCTTTCCTTTAGTTTCCTTTCAATCATCGATACAATGAGTCGAGACTATCCTTTCCTAAGTCAAGCTCCAAACTCAATCTGCAACGTGAGTACTGCTCTACATATAAGATGATGATTCTTTTCTAACTCATCTAGCACCTTTCCCTTCTTTTCTTTCGAGGAAGGCCTCTATTTGAGCTATACCAAGGAGTCGATACTAAACATCGTCTTTCTAAAACTCTATCTTTTTCCAAACCATCAACAACATGGAAGTTGTGGATTGACAATCTATTGAATCTTGTTCAGAAACAAATTTTCAAATACATTCGAATCTGATGACGAAACTATTCAATCAATTTTTTAGAACCAGACAAGTCGACATAAGAAGAGTCCATTGAGGCTTTGCATGAAGCAAAATCCGACCCATCTTGGTTATCATGAATCGGCAAGAAATAGAGAATGACTCGATTATGACTGTGATGTATTCTCTCTATATCACTAAATTAGCATATGAAGCAAGAGGAACAAACCTTTTCTTCTTTAAGTAGTTCTACCGACCATTGCATTCACCAATTTGTTGACCGATATAGGATCAAGATTTAATAGTATATCATTCATTCACTCCTTTTGTAAGCAATCTATCCTAAACGACTTAAATTCATGTTTAAAAAAATTTCATTTCCAAGTTCAAAATTTACATTTAAGTGATTCACAATGAACTAAGAATGGGTTCATTCTATATGCCATTCAGATAGGAATTTAGTAGATAGGGGAGTGTATTTGAGTTCACTAAGTGAACTCAATCTCTCCTCAATCTTCTCCTATTTAAGAATGGGTTCATTCTATTAAATAGTCCGTCCCTCAATCTCCTCCTTCTTAAAAGCTATCTAAGGTATGTCTAAGTCTAAGTAGCCTATAGGATAGGATTGATTTTCATTTGAACAACCCCTCAAAATCCTCCATGCACACCTTGTGTGCTGGTGTAAGGGTGCTGGCCGCTGGGAGAAAGAGGGAGAAAGAAGAGAAGGGAAAGAGAAAAAGGAAATAAAGAAGGGAGAGTAAGGAAATAGGGTCCATGAGGCTTCATGCAACTAGGGCTCAAGTATATGCTATTACGACACTGACTCTATGCTAAACACCCATACCCAATGTCCAAGTCCACAACAACACAAAAGGATCCACTTAACTAGAACTAAAAACACCTGGTCGGATTTTACAACTTGGCTTCAACAATAACAAGTACCACAACTTTCCATGAGCTAGAGAAAGTCTGGCAATGGCAAGATGGAGGTGAGACTCCGGCACACATGGATAGCTAGGCTTGAAGGGTCGGTGAGGCAATCTCCATGCACTCCTAGCAGCAAGCTCCAGCACGGCAGCCACAGCTGGTCAGGCTTTCGTGATCACAGTCCAGCAGCGACTCCTCACGGCAAGGTGGTGGTGCTGTTGTGAAAACTGGGTAATTTCCACTAAAAATAACTAGTTCACATTGAGAACTATTACCTATATGATTAACGTGAAAAATATTGTACTAAAAATTACCCCAAGATAAAATTCCCAGGAAAATTTGGTGGGACACATGGTCCGCTTAAAAACCAACTCCTGATAAAATTTTATCAAGTAATTTAAATAGCACAATAATTAACAACAACTATACCCGACAATAGCTATTAAATAGACATAAAAAGAACAAAAAGAACACCGGAATTTAACAAGGCTTACGTCCTCGGACACTACAAAATAATATTTCAATAATCAAAGAAATATTACAAAAGAGAGAAATAAACAATTTACCAAATAAAGACGGATGACAATTTTGGGATGTCAAGAACCAAAGGGGAGGAGCCTTATTTATAGGGAGAGGACTCCTCCTAAACCCACAAAACTTTAGATGTGAGACTTGATTTTGGCATACAACAGGTGCCACTCCGTGAAGATGTGGTTGTGTTGCAGATCTCCACCTAAGTTTGATTGGCAAGGATGCTTCTCTCTGGCAACACAACAGCAACAACAAATGGTGCCTTCCTCTACTGCTTCCAACTCAAATGGCTTTAAGTGGGCAAAACGATGGTTATCACAACAACAACCAGGCAACACGTCAGACTCCAACTTGGTGATGAAGCAGCAATGCTTCTCTACTCCTTGAATTGGCAGCAACAAGCGGCAAGAGACAATGTTGATCGGCAACTTAAGTGAAGCAGCAACAAGGGAAGACTCTAGACCTCTGGGAAAACCTTCCTGGGATGTACTTTGACAAGGCTTGGCACTATGGTGGACTATGGACTTCGGCAAGGACGACAACCAAGAGAAGGGACGCGATGGGGAAGAGATTCTTCTCATTTCAAGTTCCTTCAACTAGGTAATGCCTTTATTTATAGAAGAGGTCGGTTGCAACTAATCCCCAGAAAATACTAACAACCCACCAAAATCTTCACTTTAGTTAAAACAATAAAATTCCAGATTTCTTAAGATTTATGGGAGCCGTTGAAAATTTTAATTTTTCAAAATTTCCTAGAAGACAGGTCATATAAGTGGGCTTGCCCCCATGTATTGATCAGAGTCAATAAAATGGACTTGGCCTTTATAGTTGACTCAAATCAATTAGATTGATCAAATCAATTAGATTGAGCCGAAAAAATTCTGAATATACAACAACTTTTAATATTATCAAGTGGTGGGAGAAAAAATGTAATTACAAAAAGAAAAAGAAAATTTTTTATTATGTTATCAAAACTACAACTGAGTTAATTTATATTAAAATTAAAATAAAAATAAAAAAATAAAAAATCATGCTTTTTCTCAAGGATGGTCAGGCGCCCTTGGCTAGCCGCCCCTTGGTCGGCTAGATTGGTTGCCCCTAGGCTGAGAGCGACTGGATCTGATTGCCCTGGGCCAGGGCGACTAGATCTAGCTGCTCGATCTGGCTGCCCCTTCTAAGCTCTAGTTTCGACTGACCTCAGACCAAGGTTGTAACTATAAAACCCAGGTAGTTGGTTGGGTGTTTTGCACCAGTTTTGTGTTTGCCTCCATCTGAGTAGCACACGATCGGCCTGGTTCAATTAGTCTTGTGTTATTGGGATCCTTTCTATGGTGTTGTGGTGTAACGACCCTTTAAAACGACCCAGCCTAAAGTGCAACGTAATGGGCTAAGTCATTTCTTTAAAATGGGTACCCCGAAAGTTAAAGATCTCTAGTCCATTCCCACTTATAAACATGATCTTCTCCCAGTGGGTATTAGATGTGGGACTAAGTTGAGGGATCTCACAATCCACCCACCTTAGGAAATTTCGTCCTCGAAATGCCTATTCTTGGCCCGTTGCTAGCCCCAACCCACGTCCTTTCTAGCCCGTGACCGGCAACCTAGCCAACGTTTCTAGTCTTGGCCCGTTGCTAGCCCCAACCCACGACCTTTTGTGACGCCCTAGCCAACGTCCCTAGTCCATCCCACCATCTAACACGGAACCATGTCGGCTCTGATACCATTTGTAACGACCCAGCCCAAAGTGCAATGTAATGGGCTAAGTCATTTCTTTAAAATGGGTACCCCGAAAGTTAAAGATCTCTAGTCCATTCCCACTTAGAAACAGGATCTTCTCCCAGTGGGTATTAGATGTGGGACTAAGTTGAGGGATCTCACAATCCACCCACCTTAGGAAATTTCGTCCCCGAAATGCCTATTCTTGGCCCGTTGCTAGCCCCAACCCACGTCCTTTCTGGCCCGTGACCGGCAGCCTAGCCAACGTTTCTAGTCTTGGCCCGTTGCTAGCCCCAGCCCACGACCTTTTTGGCCCATGACCGGCAGCCTAGCAAACGTCCCTAGTCCATCCCACCATCTAACACGGAACCAGGTCGGCTCTGATACCATTTGTAACGACCCAGCCCAAAGTGCAATGTAATGGGCTAAGTCATTTCTTTAAAATGGGTACCCCGAAAATTAAAGATCTCTAGTCCATTCCCACTTATAAACATGATCTTCTCCTAGTGGGTATTAGATGTGGGACTAAGTTGAGGGATCTCACAATCCACCCACCTTAGGAAATTTCGTCCTCGAAATGCCTATTCTTGGCCCGTTGCTAGCCCCAGCCCACGTCCTTTCTGGCCCGTGACCGGCAACCTAGACAACGTTTCTAGTCTTGGCCCGTTGCTAGCCCTAGCCCACGACCTTTTTGGCCCATGACCGGCAGCCTAGCCAACGTCCCTAGTCCATCCCACCATCTAACACGGAACCAGGTCGGCTCTGATACCATTTGTAACGACCTCAGCCCAAAGTGCAACGTAATGGGTTAAGTCATTTCTTTAAAATGGGTACCCCGGAAGTTAAAGATGTATAGTCCATTCCCACTTAGAAACAGGATCTTCTCCCAGTAGGTATTAGATGTGGGACTAAGTTGAGGGATCTCACATGTGGGCTTAAGCATTGGGCGCGTCCGCTGTTGAGTTATTCCGGATGGCCCCTAATTGTCAAGCCACTGTGTGTGTTTTTGGTTGTTTTAGTGTAACCTAGGGTCACATGTTGCGTTAGTTTTGTGTTGCATGCATTCATGCATACCTCCTAGCCCTAGTCATGTTTTAGAAGTCGTCCTGAGCCTTCTCCCTCTTTCCCCCTTTCTTTTTCCCCTTTCCCCCTCTTTGCCGTCTTTTTGGCCTGTTGCAACACTGCACACAGCACAAGGGTGCCCCAACAGCGTCTTTGTGCTGTTGCACGTGCTCGCATGTGCCAGGTCCCGGCGCAAAGTCGCCCTGGGTGATGTTTGGGTAGGGTTTTAAAACCCCACCGCCACCCAAGCTCCCATTTCTACCCCATTGGTGGCCTCCTTGCCACCCAAATAGGCTGTCGTCCGGCCCTTCTCTTCCCATCCTTGGCCTCCCCATTCTCCCTCTTCCCCCTTCCTCCTGTCCTCCCCTCCCTCTTCTCCCACGTCGAGGTACGCTTCTTTTCTCCCTCTTTTTGTTTGGGTTTGCATGTTGTCATTTGTGCATATAGAATTGTAATTAGGCCATAGAGATTGATCTGCTTTTATCATCTTAGCACCCTATTAAATTGCTATTGTGAAAATTTATTATAAAAATGTGATTTTTATTAATTTTTAATTTTTTGTGTGGTGGTATTCATAATAAATGTAATAAAATGCATATTCCTGTTAAAATCATAAAATCTATCATCTAATACACCTAATAATGGTTGAAACAATATAAAGATTAAAATTTCATGTTTTGGGACTCCATACCAGCCGTCTACTTTCATGTGCCAATTGATAAATTAACTAATTAATTAAAATAAGAATAAGATAACCCCTGATCGGTTGTATAATTGGTTTTGGAGTGCAATCTTAAGCTAAATGATAATTAACCTAATTATCCTAATTAGCTAAACATTATAAGTTGATTTTAATTAATAACACAATTCGTAATTAACAAGTTCGGCGTGGGTTGACTCGACATCTCAAATGGCTCTGTTTTAGTTCGCCAGATGTCCAAGATCCATTAGCATTCAAGTTTTTCTTTTTCGAAGTCAGTTCGGCAGAAGAATCACAAGGGTTAAGTTTAAGTAAGTTAACTACCAATTTCAATTGAATCTCCATAATTTTACCGAGACCTCATTTGTGATTAGCGTGGCAGGATATCTCTATTAATTGCCCTAATTTCTCTTGGATTTTAGATATCTTAAATTAGGATTTAAGTATGCAGGTTAAATCCTGAAAGATATTTCATAAAATAATGAAATTTCCATCTCAACATTCTTATTTGAGTTATTAGAATCTTGTGTAGTTTTCGGCACATTTAGCAAGTGACGGTGATATGTGTATAGAGTGTTTAATTTTCTACCCTACATGTCATGTCATTTGTTACATCTAGGACTCTTGCATATCCTTGTAGGCACACATCATATAGGCATTGAGTAGTGGACTGCATTTGCTAGGCTATAAGGAGTCGAGCTTATCGCAATAGGATGACGAGCTCTTCTCAGGCCACTAGGAATCTCTCTTTACTTGATCTATTGCTTGGCACACATGTTTTGTTTTCTCATTGTAGTATATAGCTAGTGGTGTTTTATTAGCTCCCACCATGTACAGGTCATCTTATCAAAATTTTAAATTAATAAAACTTCAAGGTTGGGATCCCGTGATTGCTCTTCGAAATACAAGATCCAGTTCAAAAATCGTACTTTAATGCTATATGATTTGACCCTACCCAAACCTTATACTGACTCTACAATTTCGGGGTTTCTAGTGCATGCACGATCGTTACCCACATGTGGTGCTCGATTAGCGATTAATTGTGTATTATGATTATCTATATAGTACTTGCTAGTAATCTATCTCAGTGATTTAGCATGTGTGTCCTCCATCAAATATATCTGAACCATGGCATGTCTCAAATGTGTTCAGTTAGACTCTATTGTCCACAGGTGTATTATCATTGACTAAATTTTGGCTCATGCATATTACCAACATGTAATCGTTAAGTATTCTGGTTCGTGTGCGTGATTATCTTTGTGATTATGATTAGGTCCTATTGACCTTATTATAATTAGATTATGTGTGTGGAGGAATTTCTGATTTCTTTTTAGTTTTCTCGTACATAACTACTATATCCATTTGCTAATTTTGTTGTTGCTCTATTACTTATTTGGGACTCGGTGACACTATTGCTGTTGCATTTTTTTATTATGTCTAGGTGAGTGGTCATGGAATTAGCCGATGTAGGTGCACAGATTACAAGGAGGTTAGAGATGTTGGGCTAGGTGTGCTTTGTGTGTGTGTTGTTGCATTGTATTTTATTTGTTTGTGGATATATCTTTCTACTTCTTGATTTCTGGAGGTTTATTGATTTCAGATGTGAAAGTGTTAGCCCCTTGGCCAATTTTAGAAATGTGAATGTGATTGTAGTAGTTATATTTTGTTATTCCTAACTATATCTGTAAAGCCTGTGACTTGAGTCAGAGTTTTATAGTCTAAACCGGTTAATTCGATCGTTGTTTTCAGCCGAATAAATTTTAGAACAT
Source organism: Piper betle (assembly GCA_033002965.1). NCBI lineage: Eukaryota > Viridiplantae > Streptophyta > Magnoliopsida > Piperales > Piperaceae > Piper > Piper betle. The sequence goes on from JAURVB010004003.1 coordinate 26,854, forward strand.
GCTTACTGAGTCGAGGCTGGTCGTGTGTTATCAACTATGAAGGGTCATGTGTGCCCAAGTATATGATGATAATGTCAGTAAGACAGTAACAAAATGAGTTATCAAAATATACAATAGCATGCCCAAATTTGTTTTATTTTAGTATTAGATCGTAGAATTTTTTAGCTGAATAACGCATTAGGACGCGTTACAGAGCAGTTTGGTCGGTTATTAGTTATAGAGCATTTCATTGTGATGTTTTGGTGTGTATTATATTTTTATGGGATTTCCCCCTATTTTTTGGATTTTTTAAAGATTTATTACGAGTTAGTTATTATTTTTTACTCGAGTCGGACTCGAGTCAAGTTTTATTTATGCTATCACCACCAAACCATTTCTTCCTCCCGACACTTCTCTTCTTCCCGCAAAACCCTTGACACTGCCTCTCCTCTTGTCGCTGATGCTGCCATCGACACCACCCCGCCGCCGATCGATGTCCACCTAGCCCTATCACGCAATCACCGTGCCACCCTGAGCGCCCCCTGCTGTCAACCGGTCCCCATGACGTGAAGGAGATGCGCCCTAGCACCGCCCTACCGTCACCAATTTTGCTACCACCGACCATCGCTACCATTAACCAGTTGTCGCCACCACCAACCAGTCGCCACCTCGACGTCGCTGGCCTTCACCAACATGAGGGGAGCCCAATGCCACCCATTCTGGTCGGATTTTGTCACCCCACCACTGACAGCCCTTGTTTTACCCTTTTCTGATGAGCTGCCATCTCCGCTGACCTCGTCAATGTCATAGACGCGTCGGGCTCATTGAGCTGGTAGCAACAGTACCTCATACCACCACCATCTCACCACTTAGCCACCACCAACAACAGTCACCAGAAAACCATTGGAAAGCCACCGAAAACCGCCAGAAACTGCCAAACCCGCTAGAAAATTAGATTCGTTGGAATTCACCGGATCTTCCATTGAGCTTATCCAGTCGAACCTAATCGAACTTCGAATGCCGACGAGTACCGAATTCGAACCCCGAGACATGTGCCAAAACCCTAACCATTGCCAATAGCCAATGATGCGATGTTAAAGTAACTGTTGTTTAATTATTTAAAATTGATGACTGTTAGCATGACATATTAGGATTGATGAATTGTTGTGCTAGATATTTTTATTGTAAATAAAAATATGAATTTCTTGAATGAAGTATATTAAATGAATGTTAAGAAACTAATTAGGTAAACTAACTAATTATCGTAATCTAATACAATGTAGCATAGGAAAACTTATGCGTGATTGATGTATGATGTTTTGTGTGTATGCTATAGGATGTTTGATGTATTATTCAGTTAGTGGGCATTAGCTTTTAGTTTGATGTGTAGGTACGGAGTAGGAGCTCACCACCTAGGCACGAGGGCACACTTGGAGCTTCTACTAGGTCTGTTTAGGACTCGTTTCCTATTTACGCTCTATTCTATTGTGTATTATTTTATTACTTGTGGGATGGGTTAAGTGACATTTTATCAGATCCCACTTAACCCGGGTCATTTAATCATTCAATTTTCTAGATTAATAACCCTCGAGGATGGGATCCCTCGTGTAACACCCCAAATCCGGTTCACACTCGTGAACCAAACCGGCATGTTACAGGCCCCAGTTAGGTCGGCTAACCCGAACCTAACTCGTGCGGATCCAATCTCGGCATCTTAAGATGAAGATCCAACTTGCTATATGTATGTATGAATGCATAAAACCCTAACAGGATACTACATGGATAACATGCAACCAATTTTCAGACCAACACAATTACAATCAAAATTAGTAAAAATTCTAAAACGAAAGGGACAGAATTTCCCCTAAAAATGTAATTAGGGGCTACCCTGTCAAAATCATATATTCAAACATATAAACGCATAGCAACAATAGCATTCACAGAGACTTCTAATCTACTATATTCATCATTCTCTGAACTTTGGGTCCTAACCCATCACACTTTTGTTGCGCTACTCTGATCATTTCATTTCATGTCATTGTCATGCCTCAAATATTTAATCATAGCATGTTTATAAAATAACATCATAAACAAAACATTAAACATTCAATCACCCAATGTGTGTGTGCAGAAGACCTTATTGCTCCTCCGTCCTGGCCGGCACATCCATCTCGTGCTTATCACCTACATATATATAGGAAAAACGTCAGTAACAAGCGTTACTGGTCCGAAAAGAAAATAACTATAACAAACTGGCTATGAGAGCAAACTCTCATATGAAAGAAAACAACATATACTCCACGTGAACACTCTGAAGGGTACTACTGAGGAGCCACTGGGCTACAGACCCGGTAGCATCCCGAACTTACTGATTTGCTGCTGGTACTGTGCCGCTCTCGGCACTTCTTTTTCAGTACTTCACGTAAAACTTTATCCTAAGCCCTCTCCTTACCTCCATATTTCTCATGACCTTGACCACGAAGGTCGAGTACTCTCAAGCAGTCGCCTTTAATACTCTTTGAACCACAAGTCCGGACATGCGCTGTACTAAATAGTACCCGTAAACCTCCACGTTCTCCATGTGTGAGGAACTCAAACGCGGAGTTGTCAGGATCCCTCGGGAATGGAACAGTCCGCTGGCACTAATCCAGAGCCCGCTTTGACTGTCACGGCATCCTCTGCATGGTATGTGCAGTCAATTTCTCCATCTCTCGTCTCACAGAAACGCGAAAACATATATAATATATAATATATATAATAGGCTTGGGTAGGGAGTTATATAATAGGCCCGAAGGCAACTTTTGGTGGATCTTTTTTCGAAATCAACCTCGAGGGATCTCATCCTCGAGGGGTTATTAATCCGAAAAATGTTCGGTTAAATGGCCCGAGTTAAGTGGGATCCGATAAAACACCACTTAACCCGTCCTGTAGACAATAAATCAAACACACAATAGAAAAGATCATAAAAATCAGAGAGAAGTCCTAACGGACCTGGTAGAAGCTCCAAGCGTGTCGTCGCGCCTAGGCGGCGAGCTCCACTCCGTACCTACACATCAAAATTAAATACTAACGCCCACTAACTACATGATGCATCAAAATCGATGAATCACACACAATGCAACCACAAAATCATCCATCAAAATAACAATCAAATAATTATAAGAGTAAATAATCCTAACTCAAACTATTCATACCATATTTTATTCTGTTCTTCTAAGTTGCATCGTACTCGATTAATATGCTCATACCCAATTCATCTCATTAGATCACTTACTTCATTCACTAATAATCTCATCATGCACATCTTTACTTTATTCATAGTCAAGACATTAATCATGATAATTAATCAACCCTAGCATGCTATGCTAACAATTATCATCAATTTTAAATAAATCAATCGGAGGTAATTATACCTCACGTTGTCGACAATCGGCGACCGTTAGGGTTCCGTCGCGTGTCTCAGAACTCAAATTCGGCGCTCATTGGCGTCTGAAGCTCGATCGGGCTCGACTGGGTGAGCCCCGCGGAAAATCCGGTGAATTCCAGAAATTCCGGTTTTCCGGCAGCTGCTGGAGGTTTTCCGGCGGCTTCCGGTGGTTTTCCGGCGACAATCGCCGGCGGCGTCTACTGGCCGGAAAGTGGTCGTGTTGGGTACCCTCGGAACCGGCTCGGCGAGCCCGACTCATCTACGAGGTCGACGTGGCCAACGGAGGTGGCAGCTCGCTAGAAAATGCATGAAACAGAGTCGGCGGTGATGGTGGCTAGATCCGGCCGGCCACGGCGGCGATGGGCCTCTGTTCTGGTCTGGGAAGGTCGCTGGAAGGCTGAGGGTGTTGAGGCGACCGACCGATCGCGGCGGCGCTGGTCACCGTCGGCGGAATTGGTGACGGAAGCGCAACGCGGGCATGACATCGCGGCGTGGCTTCCTCACGTCGCGGCGGTCCGATGGGGGCGGGACCTAGTCGGGGCAGCACGACAACGTCGTCGCCGGGCTAGGTGGCGACTATCGACGGCTAGGCGGCGCCGGCAGCAGCGGCGGCGATGCGCACAAGGGCGGCGTCGGGCAAGGGTTTGGGGAAGAAAAGAAGGGCGCAGATGAAATAGCTGGGTGGCAGTTTCGTAAATATTACTTGACTCGTCTCTGGCTCGAGTCAAGAATCATAATTAATCTCCGTAAATTCCAAAAAAATCGGGAAAAATCCCATAAAATCAAACAAATACCAAAACATCAAAATGATATCCTCTAGAACTATCAACCCACCCAAAATGCCCGCAACGCGTCCTAATGCTATAAACGGCCTAAAACTAGTTCTACGATCCACTGTATATAATAATAAAAAAGTAACTGCATACTCTCATATATTCTGATAACTCATTCTGTTCTGCTGTGTTCATGACGTTGTCATCATATACTTGGGTACGCATGACCCTCATGGCTCATACACGAGACCGGCGTTAGCTCAGTACACATGTTCTGAAACTGACTTGACTCGAAAATAACGGTCGAACCGACCGGTTTTGAATATAAAACCCTGACTCGAATCGTGGGTTTTACACCTCGAGTTTGATTTTGAAAAAAAGATCCACTATATTTGCTTTCGGGCATATTATATAAATCCCTTCCCAGATCTATATATAGTTTTATCGAGTTTTCAGTGATATGAGAAATGGCAAAACCGACTCTCACGTACCATTAGCGGGTGCACGTGCCAGTCAAAGCGGGCTTTGGATTAGTGAGTGGGATGTTGCAATTCGGAGGGATCCTAACAACTCCCATTTTGAGTTCCTCACACCTGGAGAAACGTGGAGGCTTACGGGTACTGTTTAGTACAACGCATGTTTAGACTTATGGTTTAAAGGATACTAAAGGTAACTATGTGAGAGTACTCAAATTTCATGCTCAAGCCCAAGAGAATTATGGAGGAAAGGAAAGGGCTTAGGATATACTGGTAGTCCCAAGGGATCAAGAAAATGAGAAAATGTCGAGAGAGGCATCAAATCATTCAGTTTGGGATGCTATCGGGTCTGTAGCCTGGTAGTTCCTCAGTAGATGCCTTTAGGAGTGTTCATGAGAAGTATATAAATATTTTTATTCAAAATGAGAGTCAGCTCTCATTTGCTAGTTTTTTATGTAGTTATATTTTAGACCAGTAACACTCGTTACTAACATTTTTCTTTATATATATGTAGGTAAGGATTAAATACTTGATAT